>JAXCGZ010000037.1:92500-152500 GCA_037179515.1 Halocaridina rubra
ATATTTACCTCTCTCTCTCTCTCTCTCTCTCTCTCTCTCTCTCTCTCTCTCTCTCTCTCTCTCTCTCTCTCTCTCTCTCATTCTCTTCATTTTTTATATATATTTCGTCTCCCTAGACTTAGTATGCAAGCCTTGGGACTTTGCCAGCTGGCTTCCCTATCGCCCTAAGTGCCATATCTATCTACATATTTTGATAACGAATTTTATTATGTTAACTTCTTTACTTAAAATTCATTGATTAAATTAAGTTTACCTCTTGTGAAGTTTACTTTTTAATTTTGAAGATAAATATATAAAATTTCCTTTGGAAATTGTTCATGAAATATCTGAACGATTTGAGTTAATGACACCACATAAGGAGACATATCTGTGTTTGGAGAAGATAGTACAAACTTAGTTGGCTGTAAAACTCCCTTGCTTATGGAAGGGATGATGACCTGGCAACAGATAATTATTGTTTTGTGCCTACAATTTCTTTTCCTGTGTCAGAGCTCTGGAAATGTGCCCACCAGAAGCTCCAGAAGTCCTTCATGGTCTGGAACGACAGTGTATGCACCATCTAGAACGTCTTTTTCGTCCCGATATGATAGTTATAAGCCATTAGAAGAGTACCATGCCCGGTATGGAAGTGGTCTCAGCCGAACTCAGATTTCTTCGACAGATTTGTCTCCCTTTTCAAAGGAAACCAGAAACCAACATGGTTCTGATTCTTTTTCATATAAGCCCAGATATGAGAGCACATCACAATCTTCTATAAAGGAGGGGAATAATTCCACAGAAAGAGAGAGAGTTCCTTCTCATATTGAGAGTCAAATAGGATTAACTCATTATTCTACATTGGAAGAAAAACACAGGCACCGAGACAGCAGAATTCATCCCTCTAGAACATATCCTTCACCTCAAGGCTCTGAGGAAAGACAGAAACATAAAAAGAAAATCTCAGGGGAAGGCTTTGGGCCTAAATATCTAGATTGGTCAGAATATGGTTTAGGTATGAAAAAATTTTGGTGTATGTGATTAGCCTATTCCGTTCTTGGTAAATGGCAAAACAGTATTTTCTGCTGACACAATTTTCGTCACCTTTATTTTGCGCAATTCTGGCAAAAATCTGTTTTTCAAATTGTAGTTGAAGTTCTAATGGTTCTGCACTGGGACTAGCAGAGCATAGAGGAACGAAGCAACCAAGGCTCCAGGCATTTACTTACCATACTTCAACTTGTGTGTGCTTTTATCAGATTTTCCCAGTTATTTTTTCATGCTTGCACAGTGTATGCCTCTTTTCTTCTGATATTTTCAGTTTCTTTCAGAATGAAACACGTATATATTTGACAAAAGATGAGTTTATATTTTTAATATCATGCTATTCAAGGTTAGTTTCAAAATTTTAGTATAGTTATCCCTTTTCTCATGAAATATTTTGAGGTACGTGTTGTAATGATAGAAGTAAATGGAAATTCAAGAAACTATGCTATGTTTAGAATTTATTAGTTCTTAAACACTTTGTCTATTCTTCTCCAATGTTTAAAATGGATTACGGTGTATTTTTTAAATCCTTGCAACTCAAGCATCATCAGAGTTACTTATTGAATTGAATTGTTATTTTTATTTTTTCAGCAGACCAATTGTGCAACAACTGTGGCCAGCTTTTATGTCCTAGCAAGTTGTAGCATTGTGTTTAAAAATAATTATGAATTTTAATTTGTCTTGCAGGTTGTACCTGCAATGAGTGTGGAACCCGTAATTGTCAACATTTCACGGGTGAATGTGAATGCTTTGAAAATGTTGTTGGTATAGACTGTGACAGATGTGCAGAAAATCACTGGGGCTTTGCTTCCTGCCAGGTAAATGTTCATTTCCATGTACTTCAATACTGTTCTGGTGAGGACTTGTATGCTACTTTAGGTACCTTGCAATGTGTATTACTTGGAAATTTACCATGATATCTGTGAAATGTTGAATAGTTACTCTAGGCATTTTCACGTTTTTTACCAGTATTTTATCAACCATTGCTGTAGGTCAGATGTTTGGTTTAGTATTAAGTTTTTGCATGAAAATCTGTGCATAAACTTGAGTTAATAGATTTTGTCTTGAGCGTAAAGTTGTAGCCTAACATTATACCGAATTACCTTAGTAAAGGATTATTATTTTTATTATTATTATTATTATTATTATTATTATTATTATTATTATTATTATTATTATTATTATTATTATTATTATTATTATTATTATTATTGATAAAAGAATAGCAAAGAGAGTGTGGAGTATTGAAATGATTGGAGTTAGGCCAAGAGGAAGACTTAGAATAAGAGGAATGGATAGAGTGGAAAGGGCATTGGATGCACATGGAATGTCAGTGGAGCAGGAAGAGAGCATGCAAGAGATAGGAATGAGTGATGGAAGATTGTATATAGGTGACACGGGTCAAAGGGATTTCTCGCACATGCTAGCTCAGCAAACTTTGATGGACGGATGTGAGGGGAGTTGCCATGTGCTGAGGCGGTGAGGGTAAACCAGCTTCGTCCGTTGGCCCTCACTGTGGAATATCCTCGCTCGAATACCTTGTGGGTGATCCAAGCAGGGTGGTAGGGGGGAAATGTAGCAACCCTTTGTCACTCAAGGAGCTAAGAGGAGTTGCTGAGGTATGTGTGGATCGTTGTGAATGTGTGTTTCTTGGCTCAGCCAACCCCTTTACAAAAGGAAATGGGGCCTTGTATATGTATGTATGTATATATGTATTATATTATTATTATTATTATTATTATTATTATTATTATTATTATTATTATTATTATTATTTTTATTATTATTATTATTATTATAATTATTATTATTATTATTATTATTATTATTATTATTATTATACTTACAGTTAACACTTTTTTTATTTTTGTTTATGTCTAGTAGTGGCCAAACCAGTGGGAAATGGCAAAGTACTAAATAATGAAAATAGTTGAAACAGTAATGATAATTATTATTATTATTATTGTTATTATTATTATTATTATTATTATTATTATTATTATTATTATTATAATTATTATTATTATTTTTATTATTATTATTATTATTATTATTATTATTATTATTATTATTTGTGTCATTTCTTTTAAGTTTTTTGCTATGATTATCAGGGTTGTCAACCATGTCTTTGTGGACTAGCATCTACAAGCAGTCAGTGTGATGAAGGGACAGGTCAGTGTGTATGTAAAAATGGAGTTACGGGACAGCGTTGTGATCAGTGTAAACCTGGATTTTGGAATTACACACAAAATGGATGTTTAGGTAAATAATTTCTTTGCATATATTTTAGATGTCATCCCCAGTTATCGGGCATTTATGTTGCTGCAAATTTTTGTCAGTCACTTGTTTTCATGTTTTCCATGTTATATTTACGTTTTCCCATATTTTTTTAGAATATATATTTTATAGATGTGAAACCAATTGTTGATTATGTTTAATGTATTTTTAGTTAACTTTGACTGCTTAGCAGTGGTGCCATGCTCTTTTAAAGTATCATTTTTGAAAATTGTATATGGTCTTTATTAGATTTATTTTTTCAGAATGTACATGCCAGGAGGGTTTCAGCATTGGCGTTGGTTGTGATCCACTGACTGGTCGGTGCTCTTGTTTGCCAGGCGTCATTGGTGCAAATTGTGATGGATGCCCTTATAGGTGAAATACACTTAATATGAATTTATAGGGGTCTGTAGTGTTGGGAAAGAAATTCCACCCATATATTCCTTTCAGGCTGTAGGTGACACCTAATAAGAATAGCCTCAGTAGTTTGGAATAAAGATTTCCACTCACATATTTTCATCATGTTGTAAAAGACAGCTAACAGATTTAGAGAAGCATGGAATGTGGGAGGCCTGGTAATTAACTTCTTCCTGATCATTTTTCATGCCATATATTAGTTAGCAAAGATTGGCAATGTACTCAGAGACCCAGCTGCCTCAGTTTATATGGTTTATTGGTGGCTACTGCTGGCACATTTGGATATAGCATCTTAAATGTGTACAGGTGGTCCTCGATTTACATCAGAGCTCCGTTCCTGAATTGTGATGTAACTCAAATTTCAGTGTAAGTCAGAGCACTCCTAAATAAGCACCTATGATAATGCAGTAGTAAAGTTTCTCCATTTTCCATGCATTTCAATATCTCTAATGTCACTTCCACAGTGATGGCTTTCCTTTTCTTCGAAGCACTACCATCAGAAGACTATGCTTTATTCTTGGGAGACATAATACTGGCCAAAAATTATAAAAAAAGAAGCAAAATTATGTATGGGGAATGCACGGTAATCGTGAAACATTGTAACTCGAGGATAGTGTAAACCTTAGAATCGTGTGAATCTTATTTAAATAGTGATATTTGTATTTCTTGGGTCTGCAAATGTATGGTAAATATGACATATTGATGCATGCAAGCACATTTATAAAGGGTGCAGTCCTCTTTATAAGGGGTGTTGGCTAATTCAATGCACATCCCTATTCACCATGAGACCCATTTACCTTGTGATAAACAGCTTAGCCTCTTAGGAATAAAGGTTCACTAAAGTCCCCCCAACCCTCTCTAATTGGGTAAGATGGGGCATAGCTCATCTCTCATAGTCCCAACACCATAGTTGATTTTACCCCAACTTCTTTATCTTTTGATTATTCCCCCAAAAAACTCACCTTTCCCTCTCTGTAGCATTGAACAGGTGTGAGAAGATACCTTGGGAGCATTATCCATTCACAACCTTTATTCTCACTTATCTCTTCCTGCTCTAGTGACATACTAAAAGCATCCAGTACTCTTTCCACCTCATCCATCCATCTCATTCGAAGTCTTCCTTTCAGCTTTACTTTACATCCTTCTGCTCTTCATGCTCTCTTCACTAATTGCTCTTCATGCATTCTTTTCTTTTGTCCAAAGCCACCCAGCACTCTATTCTAACTTATCAGAGAGCTTATTTTCAACATCTGTTCTCTCACTCACCTCCACATTCCTCACTCTATTTAGTTTTGGTACAACTGTCACTTTTCAAACTCCTCATTTCCATTGCATTCAGTGTATGCTCACTTTGCTACTCAAATAAGCACTTTTGATTGCTGTCAGCAGACTTCCTTCTATTCCATGCAGTTGCAACATGCTCCACAATTCCTCGTTATTAACCTTACTCCTGACATTCTACAAATCCATGTAGCATAAGCGGAATTATTATTATTATTATTATTATTTTTATTTTTATTATTATTATTATTATTATTATTATTATTATTATTATTATTATTATTATTATTATTATTATTATTATTATTATTTATTATTATTATTATTATTATTATTATTATTATTATTATTATTATTAACTTTCAGATGGGTATTAATTGAAGGATATGGCTGCCAAGAATGTGAAGAATGTGTTCATGCCCTTCTAGATACAACTGATGAGCTATCAGGACTAATTGAACCTACAATTGTTGAATTTAAGGTATTTATTTAATTAAACCATATTCCGAAGTATAACAATGAACTAAATAGATTTGGAATACAGAATTGAAACGCTGACTTCATAGATATAAAGTGTCATTCTTTTCCAAATGAATGGGGACCACAGTATCGTAGTGATCAGTATACCTGACCTTGGAGGTGGCAGACCCATGAACAAACCTGCCATGGGACGTTAGGAAGTGTATCCAGCCTTAAATCCCCAGCTTCAGTATGTGTGTATCTACCCCCATAATGGGTATTAATAGTGACACATAATGCATAAAGAAAGAAAAATTATCCTCATGAATATCACATAATGCCCATTGCAAGGATGCAAGCATTCCAAACCAGAGGTACATTGGTTATGTTAGAAAAAATCTTATTGTGAAGTTTTAAGTGAATAAGAATTGGGAAGTGTAGATTTGTTTTGTTATGGATATGTAACATAATGAATCTGGATTGTAAGCAGGAAGCATCTTCAGCTAGTAGAGTCCTTTCCCAAACGAGTGTCATAAAAGTTGATTAACTGGAGTGGAAAGAGAGGTCCGGAAAATTGAAGATGAAATACTTTTTATCTGGCTGAATGTATTTGGTCCAACATTTGATATTAATCTGGTTTATAGCTGCTACAAAGCTGATGTCAAAAATGTATCTCACATACAAGGGAAGGCTGAAGGGATTAGTTTTAGTGATATTTTTTTTATTTTATTAAGTATGATACCAGGACAGGCAAAAAAAATTGCCCTCATCGGGCCCGGACTCCAAAGAACATGGGATGAAGAAAAAGTATCAGCTTATGAACAAGGCAGATATTAAATAATGATGAACAATTGGGAAAAGACAGGCTGAAAGACTAGTCAAAGTAATGAAGACCTAGAGATATGACAGGATTTGGCCCTGAAATGACGATAGACCAGCTTTTTGAAGGAAGAAAAATTATAAGAGTAAGGGAAGGCTGGAAGGAGGAAGAGAATTCCAAAGCCTGTAGGTGTAAGGAATGAACACAGCTACAAAATAGAGGTTAAGGTAGCAATTTTTTTATCCTCCATTACGGAGCACTACTGTGCCCTTAACGTCTCTAAAAGTTGATTACAACTTAAAGCTTCGTTAGACATCTTCTTCGTGAGTTATATGAAAGTACTGTTAGTGTTCAAAAATGGTTGATAATTGTAATTCCTCTAACAGTAAAATTGTCAATGCCAAAACCATTCCTAATTTAAAATATTTAGGGTAAATGTTAATGCATCAAATAATTTATCAGGAGCTGGAATGCTACAACTTAATACCTTTTCCCATGAACAGTATAAATTATTACTTTTAGGTAACTACATAGCCATGCTCATTCTCTCCTCATTTCCAAGATTAACTTCTTTCTTAATTTTCTTTGTTAATCACTCATTTTTCAAAAGATGGCAACGACTGTATGTCATTACTTGAGGTCTTGGGCTCTAGAACTAAATAGATGCTACTTCCGCGTGTTATCTACAAGGAAAATATATCTACTAGGTTAGGTTAGGTTAAGTTAGGGAGTAGATTCATGACATGTAGATAACAAGTGGAAGTGGTACCACTAAATATGTATTTTGTAAATGTCTCACTCAGAAACAAGAAATTGACAAAGTACGACTTGTATTTAATGAGTATTAATATCTATCAGTGGTTACTTAGCACTTGATAATTTCTGAAATGCATTTTGCCATAAACAGCTTAGCAGTATCAGTCTTAATACTGTATTTTAATAGATTTTTTCTTTCTTTGTAAAGACTGCTGCTCACAGCTATTTCCTCCATCAACTATTGGGCGTCATAAATTCAACAGCTTATGAGTTACGCCCAAAGGTAGATTCAATGGATCTTCCTGAAGCAGAAACACTTCCCATTCAAGAGGCTTTGGATGATGTCTTCAAGAAAGCACAGTCCGTCTCAGGAAAGGTGAATCAACTTGAAAAAAAAAATGATATATTCTTCAGAAGTATACTTTAAAATATCATAACTTTTTCATAACAAGTTTTATAACTTGATAATCATTTCAGACTGGCATTGTATACGATAGAGCCAGTGGAGCTGCTTTAGACAGCCACTCTGTTCACAATGATGCTTTGTTAGTTAGAGATCACGTTCAGAATGCATTTGCTTCGGCCAGGAGTATTATAGGAGAGATCAACAGGCTTGTCATTGGCTTAGAAACTGGCACAGGTAAGAATTATTACTGTTCTCTCAGGTAAAATAGAGGTAATATTAATTAAACTGATTGTCATCATCGTGAAGTATGAGTATACAGGTATATGAAAAAAGGCTCTATGCAATATATATAAATTTGAATGTAAGTTTTAGTGGATGAACAAATTCTATATAAGATATTACCTTGAGGTTTATGTTTGTGATGCACAATATGAAATTTTACCAAATTTCAGTGACTAAAATATGATGCAAAATGTTAAAGATAACTGCGGAGCACATTTCTTAACAACATTTATGTGTCATAATTAATCCCCATTCGGATGGAGGTGGACACAGACAGGTTGGGGCTTTAGAATTTAGGCTTGATGCCCTTCTGAATGCCCTGCGGCAGACTCGAACATGGATATGTCACTTCTTGATTCGAATATATGGGGACATATTATGAGGACCTATGTCTTCATGAACTTTTCATTAATATTTTGCATACTTATGACCTTATTATTGGACCTAGTTATCTCACCTCCGCAATACTATTGGTAAAGAATTAACTGATGTAAATGCTGACCAAAATGTCTTTTTCATTTCCTCACACATTTCTTTATATGTATCTGTGATTTTCCATATGCTCTGTCCTGCTATTTAACTTCTCGTTTTACCTCTAATTTTCCTCTAGCAAACTCTGTTGAAATTTTGGGGATTTTCCTTAGTTCCCTTTGCAGTAATCTTTTCTTAACCCCTCTCTACCCTCTTATTCATAGACTCTCATTTTTTATGTTTTTATCTGTTCCAGTACTTATCTATCCTTAACACTTTTACATTCATTATTAGACCATTTCTCTTGGCGTTAATTCTTCCTATTCTGGTAGATGATATGACAATTCCACCACCTAGTGCACCTTGCTCTTAGGCATTATTACCTTCGATTATGTACTCCAACAAAATAAAAAAGACATTAGATCAAGGAGTGATGGTTCATCTTCTTCCCCAGCCCTATCATCTTTAATGTATCAGTGTCTTATATTTTAAGGACAACAAGTCCTCATCAATTTTTTGCTGGGTTATATCCCACAACTTTTAAAATACTTCTAAGCCCATGTAACATGAATTAAAATAAATTCTTTGGAATCAATGCCTTTCTCAGTGTTTATATCTTCCACTTGATACTTTCACTTTCAATTCTATTCCTCCTCACATATCCCTTCTCATTTAGAGCAAGGATCCAATCCTGGAAGTTTTGCATTTTACTCCCCAAAGGTCAGTGATGTACCTCTAAAATTAAGGATTTGATATAGATAAAGCACCCGCCCCATTATGTAAAAAAAATTATTACTAGTCACATGCACTTGGAAGGACAAATTTATTCTGCTTGTAAATATGATGCCAGTAAGTAATTCTGCTTTTAATATGATGAATATCCTTCTGGCTATTATCTTTAAGAAACTTTTCCTGTTGATCCTTTTTCGTTCTTGAACTTTTGATATATAACATTTATGATACTGAAGCTGTATTGAATATCCATTATTGGTTTATTACAAATTCATTTAGGATCTAGTAAGGAATTTTTTTCAACATGACATTATATCTTACTGCAACCAGAGGAATGACTGCTTTTGAACTAGGAGAGGGAGGCTGTAGGACTTCGTCCCTGAACATCCTCACCCCTTCCATCTGCTGATGTGTTATAAGAAAACAAATTTATTATAGCCCTATACTTCCCAATCCTATTTTTCATTGATTTTGATGACAAAGGGAATATGAGAGTTGAAATCTCTCTATCTCAGCTCATGTATACCATTTAATATTATTTATGGATTACTTTATAATAACTGTCATTTTTGCCATTGAGTTTAGGTGCTCAGCTCGAACAAGCCATTCATGAAGCAGAAGATATAAAAGCAGACATGGAGGGACGTAATTTTGACAACCAACAAGACAAAGTAGAAGTGGAACTTGAAGTTGCTAAAGAACTGCTGGAAAGAATGGAGAGTTTCTTCAGACCAATAAAGGTTAGCAGTTAATGAGCTTCAAATTTTGTCCAAGTCATATGTAATAAAATCCTTTTTAAACACATAATATGCAGTTTTCTGATTGACATCGTATATAGAATATTATTTTACTTCAATTCAAGGAAGAAAAAAACCCTCTAATACTTCTTACATTTCATAATAGGTGACTAAAAGGGATATGTGAAGGTAGGGCTGGAAATCCTTCCTGTATGTATTTTTTCTTTGTCAGAGAAAGAGGTAGTGCGGACAGGCAGGGTATGATGTAGTCATTTTGCTTATCTCCTTTTGCTCATATGAGATATGACATAATGGTAATTTGCCTAACAAAATAATGTAGAAGAGCAGAGCATAGCCAATACTTTGGATGGGAATTAAATATAGAACTGCAGGATATGTATAACTGCAGGAGAGCTCTGTTTGCATCCAGATAAAGAAAACTGGTTGACCACAACTGGAAAAAAAGGATCAAGGCTTCAATATACCTTACTTATTCTAATAACTTTCTGTCTGTTGTTTTAAGGGATGAATAAGAATACTTGGAGGTAGGGACTGCCAGTCCCTCACTCTCTATCGCTTTTGTTGCTTTTGAAACAGTTGAGTTGGAATTCTTCCCTTGTTCCTTGGGTTTCAAGGGCCATAGTAACATGGAATTTACAATACTACATTACCTTGAGAAATTTTTGCAATGGTGGTGAATTATACAGAAATCAAACTAATATTGCTTATGTGTGCTTGTTTGAGTCATAAGAGAGGCCTAAGGGATTGGGGAGTTGAGAGCTTGCAGTCCCTCCCTTCCTGACTTTTTCTTCTATCCACAAGACAAGTTGCAGTGGAGGTGAGGAATGGGCAGGGTATATTATAACCCTTCTGCCTCATTTCTTATGCTGATCTTAGGAGGAAGTGGTATCTTGTGTGAATATTGATATCTTTGTTGCATCTATTTTACATGGACAATGCTTTTAACAGGTTCAGGCTGATTCTATGGGATCTTATGCAGAGTACCTTACGGAATTTGACAAGAAAATTAACGAAATGAGAGATCATATTTTTAAAGCTGATGAACAAATTAGGAAAGCCAGAGATATGAATCAAGATAACAAGCTATTTGGGTAAGTATATCCATAGTATGAGTGTATTGCTTCTTTCTGAAGTGGAACACATAAAGAACTCCCTGCCAAGCCTAACTTGCTAGTCGTGGCATTCAGTCATATTCAGCGTTTGATGAGTTACAGACTAGGCTGTTATATCCCCTCATTTTTTTTGTTTTATGAATTCAAGATTGACCAAGTTCAAAGCCACCTCAAGTTTTGGTGAAATCTTCAATTCTTACTTCGTCATGTCAATGCTGACTACTCAAGCGAGGATGGCACATAATTGGTAGAACCAACTGCTCCACTAGCATAAACCAAAGAATGAGTACATAGACCTGTCATTTTATTAGCATATATTGAAACCTAGTACTTCATTTCTGTTGCTAAAGTTGTAGCTGCCCTGTTGCTCTGCATCTTGTGTGAAAAAAATAATAAATTGTAAACAGGAAGGCCTGGTCTTATGTAACATCAACTTTTGTAACACTGGATTTAGGTAAAAAAAAAAATTATAATTTGCCACACAAACTACTAGACTGAAATAATGACCCTACATGATTTATAAGTACAATGTATTGTGATGATGCTTATTTGCATGAAAAGTAGGACAATGGTATATATGATTGTTTTTTTTTCTATAGAACGTAACTCATATTTAAGTTATATGAAAGAGGAACTTAAAATTACGTAAGAATAAATAACAAACATCCTTACATCAAGAACTAGAGACAGTCTTTACCTACTTATGCATATAGAAAAAAGCAATATGTTCTTGACTTCCTGTCTAATTGTTGATCTTCTGATTCTGTCACTCGTCATATTTTTACTGAAACTGAATTTTTGTTATGCATGTGCAATTGCATATGAAGAATTCCTCTCAGCATATAAGCTTTCACTAACAAAAGTATTTACTTACATCCTGAAGAAATTATTTTTAGAAAACTTCAGATTTTGACCTTTACCTCAAGAGCCCCTTATATCAAAGAATCGCACCCAATTGAGTTACTCAAAGCAATCGAAGACTTTAAAAGCTGTTATCATAACCACCTATATTCTTCTGGCTTAAAGTGATGATAGTTCTTATATCCTGGAGCCCTCACTTGTTACTGATTCCTCACAATTCTAACACCATTTTTGTAGTGTTAGAGTGTGAACTTTTTTCATCTTATTATTATATTTTTTCAATTGTGACCTCCAGAAGAGTGCTCAGTAATTAATTAGGTCTCTCATAAGTTACACATATATCAAAGTTTTTCTATAATTTTAGCTAAAAAGAAATATAATATCTTTATTATTCTATTTTAATGCATAGACACCTTAATTCCTTTTGCTCTCAGGCCTTCAATTCCTTACAGGCTAATGATTACTTTAAGGCAAATCACCCTGCACTGTTATACATTCTCATATCTTTTTATGCTTTGTAAGTATCACATATATCAGTTTTTCACTTAGATATACATATTTTTAACTCAGTTATGAGGCATTAAAGAAGAAAATGCAGGAAGCAAGCAAGATGCGTGTACAAGTAGAGCAATTCTTAGAGGAAGCTGAAGATGATGCTAAGAAGGCTTCTTTGAATTATGGCAATGCAACAGCAAACTATGAAATGTTAAGTAAGTTTTATATGATACTTAGATTTGCCAGTCCTTGGTTATGGAGAAGAATACCTCTTCTATATTCCCTGCATAATGTAAAATTTACACCAACAGGGATGGAGCACAAAGGGCTGGCAATCCCTTCCCCTTTTTGTCGTAACACTATATCCATGTGAAGTCAACTTTGTGGCTAAAACTGAATATAAAAGGAAAGGCAGTAGAGAGTCATCATACTCTGCCTATTCTCACCAATTCCATTAACTATTCTTTGACATGAAAATATATTTCATGGTAGATAAGATTGTCAGCCTTCCACACCACTATTTCTTTCATTTGGCTCTTATAACTCGTAGGGAATATGAGCCAGGATTTCTTTTCACCTCCCATTAGATTATATAATATCATGTAATCTGTAAACAGTATATCTTTTCGTTGGGGAGAAAAATGTTCACTGCTATTGCCTACATGATGGAGAAAGCAGCTAATTGGTATAGGGAAGCTAGGGGATTTAGAATCCTTCTCCATGAAACATTTTCTTTCCAAAAACAACTTAGGGAGTAGGCAAATTTATTGCTATGTATTTTGAAACTGATTCTTCAGTCCTAAAGATATAGTTGTGGCCACCCTGTTGACTTAAGCAGAATATGGCATCTCGTTTTGAAAAGAAAAATTATATAATTATAGACTTCCATTTACAGTATTTTCCCTTTAGTTCCTGAGATCAAATGACTAGCATTTATTTCGTCCTCCATTACTGAGATTGAACGACTAGCATTGATTTTCTCCTCAGTTTATGAGCCTGAACGACTAGTATTTATATTCTTTCTCTTGTTGAGAATGAACTACTAGCATTTAATATCCTCCTCAGTTACTGAGATTGAACATAGCATTTATTTTCCTCCTCAATTGCTAATAATGAAAACTAGCATTTATTTTCCTCCTTAGTTACTGAGATTGAATGACAAGCATTTAATTTCCTCCTCAGTTGCTGAGATTTAAATGAATAGCATTAATTTTCCTCCTCAGTTATAGAGATTGAATAAGTGGCATTCATTTTCCTTTTTGCTATTGAGATTGAATGCCTACATATATTTTCCTCCTCAGTTGTTGAAATTGAACGATTAAGAGCCGCAAAAGCTACCTTAAATGATACTGTAGCAACTGTTATATCTGAATTAGAAGAAGCTCACCTACCTGAGCAACGAGCACAAGGACATGCTGATAGGTTAAGAGAGCAGGTAATGTATTGGATGAAGTCTTGGTACACACCTGAAATGTATTTCAGAGTTTTTTTAATATGTCTTGAATTATAGATAGTTTCTGATATGGCTTTAAAGTGCTGTGTAAACCCTATAAAAAAGAGCAGCTGAAGTAATATTTACCTATTGCAAATTTTTTTGATCATATGGTTTTTATTTTCATCTGTGATGAGTACATAGGCTTCTGATTTGGATAACCTACTTTCTGATACACGTCAAGTGGCGGAAAATGCTCTTGCAGCAGCCAATGCATATAACAACATTGTTTTAGCCATCGATAATGCCTACAATGCCTCAATTTCAGCCAAACAATCTGCTATGAAGGTATTAATGTTTATGGAATTCAGTACTTTCTTTAGTATGCCTTCTTTTTCTTTGCATTTCATGATATATTTGGTGGGTGATGGGGGTCTTGTGATGTGCAGCTCCATAGTCACAGCAATGCACGCTATATATTGAACAAGATCAATTTAGCTCTGAAATATAACTGAAGATATATCCAAAGCCGGACTTAAGATTTCATGGTTTAACCTATTCCCTTTCTGAGTGCTCGTTGTTTATTGATATATTAGGGTCCCAAAGAACTTATTTTTCTTTGTTGGATCTCTGTATGAAAGTTTCAATTAATTTATCCCATAGGCTGTGGACATAACAGCAGGTGTTAGTGATGCAGCCGTTCAGTCTCATAATAAGTCTGAAGAAAAGTACAATGGAGCTGAATCCAGGGTGATTCAGGTGGAAAATGAACTACGTCCTCAGTTACTACGAGCTGAAGAAGATGTTCGGAAACTCAAAGATTTGAACTTATATGTTGATGACACACTTACACACATTGAAAGGTATATGCATCTCATTTTAGTATATGTCCTCTTATTTAATCATTGTAATTCCTCTTATATTCAGACTTAAAACTTCATTGTTTTATTGATAGTGAGAGCTAGATAAAATGAGATCTTAATAACAAAATTTTGTTTTCATAACAGTTTATTTTCAGGATACTTTGTGCTATTGTTTTATTGAAGAGATATTCAGATACCTCTATATATAAGTATATATTTTTTTTTCATTAATAGAACTGTAATTTGCAATATATTCACCTATTTTTGAGAGGAAACTGCGTTTGCACGGTAGTTGAGAATTTTATAACGACACTTATCGTAAAGATATGTGAATTACCCTCACTTTAGCATTGATAAGTTAAGGTGCTTCAGTAATCTTAGTTGAAAGTTGATATTTTTTCTTATAGAAAGCAATTTTATTCCTTTATGCTTTATAGTCAGCTCTTGGGTAACAAGTGGAATATGAATATGGAATTCTTGCTCCCCTACCACCAGAGAAATCCTTTTTAGTCAGTGTTTATGACATGCAGATTTCAAAGGTGAAATTCTATTTTTTCTTACCTCCAATGTTAAGATGTAGTAATTTGTTTATTGTGAATTTATAGACTGTAACTAAGACTTTTAAGTATATTTTGGTATATTACTCTACTATGGTGTCATAAGTGTTTAAGCATTATATACAGGTAGATTACATTACTCACATAATTGTGAGCAGTTATGGTGTTTTATTTAAAATTTGAAAATTTAGCTCTCCTATTGTCATGTATATAATAGTTTGATTTTGATGCTGTATTTAGTTCTACAGCACAGTGTTCAGTTGTACCGTTTCTACTAGGGAAGAAAGCTGATATTCTACCCTTTCTGTAACTCCGTGTTCCCCTGCATATTATAAAATTCAACAAATTTTGGTGAAACAAAGGGAATGTGAATCCTGTCTGTATTTTCCTTCCACAAAGAGTCTTGGCTTTTGCTTTGACTTAACCATCCTTATAAGGGGGATTATAGCATATGTATATTGATACATAGATAGATGAAGCTATATTGAACGAATAGCCGAGCACATTTGTTGTAGTTACTTTAGTCAGACTTAATGGGTTGAATACAATCCGCCTTACCAAAGACTAAATTATAGTGTGCTTCCTAATATGGCCAAAAAGATAAATTTCATTATAATCATGTAAAAGATGTATAATGGGTAGAAGTGGCATCTGCATTTCCCCCAAGGTCCTTCCAACCCAGAGTTATTATTAATTTTCCAGTAGAAATAACAGGTCATTGGTAGAACTGAACTGCACCTTGAAGTCAGGCTTAAGATAATACTTGCATAGGCTCGTCATGTAGCACTGCAGCTGGAAAGATTGAAATGAGCTTAATACAGCCCGATCTGTTGAAGGATATACTACATATATAATTATTTTTATATTGCTGATATTTTATTGTCTTTGGGGTTTTAATTTTAGTGGTCTTCAAACTCTTGATGAAGCATCAATTGTCTCTGCATCAGCTGAATTAAAAAATAGTGCCATAGGATCTAGAGAGAGGGCAGAGGAGGCGATTTTAGATATCGCTAACATCGAGAATCTTCTTCCTCCTGTAGCAGCAGATGCCCGTTCGCTAAGGAAAAACGTTGCAGAAAGAGAAAAGGCCATAGAACTTGCTTATAAACAAGGTATGCATTAATTGGAATCTAATGCGAGGTCCTCCAGTTTGATAAGCTTATATTGCACATATATTGAAAGGACACTGTTGTACTATTCCTTGAGTTATATTTATATTTACTCACTGTTCTTTTGAATATCTATCTGTAAGATCATTTTAAGTTTCAAGTCTCTATAGACATTCTATAACTCAGTATATTATATATCTCCAATATTCAGGTAAGAAGACTTTGAAAATATCTATAGTTTGTTTTGCTCTAAGTATTTTGAAAGGAAGACATGATATTAATGATGTACATTATCTGGGAAATAAAATGTAGAAATTTGTAACTGCTCTCAGTACAGCAAGCTTTACCATTCATTTTAAAAATATTATATTTTGACAAGAAAGTAATGGGAATAAAAGTTTCCTTTTTTTGTTGTCAGCTTTATACATATAATTAATAGAATTATAAAATCAGCTCTTTTCCCCAATGTATGAAACATTATTTCAATTTTTATCAGTAGATGATATCTTCAGTATCTATGGAAATAATGACACATCTCTAGAAGCTTGACTAAAGTGTATTAGCAACATCCGGCCTTTTATCTTTATTGATATTAATCACAAATGAAATGGCTCCCCACTTTTCTGAAATCTTCAGACTAATATTTTTTGTCAAGTCAGTGTTACTAAACCTACTGGAAAACTTATAAGGTTTCAGTGATAAATGTCATAAGTGAAATATACAATATTATTTAGGAATTCCTTCAGATATATAAAATGTATACATTGTTGTGTTTTAGGATATATAATACTCTAGGAAATTTATCTTCCAGTGGAAAGAGTAGAACAAGTTGTCCCTGAGATGATCAATAAAGCCAGTGTGTTGCAAGAGAGAAAAGACCAAATTCAATCTAAAGGTATCGATGTTGGTAATAGACTGGAAGAACTAAGAGATACCATCAAAAAAACCCGTGAATTAGCCAATAAAATCAAAGTTGGTGTATCCTTTCTGCCTAATACAACCATAGAGGTGCAGAATCCAGATGATCTCAGTAAAGCAGCTACGTACACTAAGGTGGGAATGTTTGTGGTTTTACCTCTCTCTCTCTCTCTCTCTCTCTCTCGAGAGAGAGAGAGAGAGAGAGAGAGAGAGAGAGAGAGAGAGAGAGAGAGAGAACTAAGGGGACACTCAGCTTCTCACTTAGATGAAAATTCTTAAATCTTATGACAGCATTTAAGAAAAATGCTAGAAATTAGGGAAGGTTTAATGTTTTCATATACAGTAAAAAACGTGGCAAAGTAATATGCTGAAAAATATTACCATTCATTACAGAAATATATTTAATTATCAGTACCAAGAAAAACGCTTATAATTATTCTTTTTCTTATAAAATTAATACATTCTACAGATACTCGTAAGAAGAGGAAAAAAAGACATGAAGACTTTCATTGTAAATAATATATATATATATATATATATATATATATATATATATATATATATATATATATATATATATATATATATATATATATATATATATATATATATATATATATATATATATATATATATATATATATATATATATATATATATATATATATATATATATATATGGTTCTATATCACATACTGTACATGATTTTGCCAACTCTTTTCAAAGTGCTATTTTAATCCTTTTACTGCATCCATTTCGGAATATATTCTCCCAGTTTAGATATAATATGCTATGGATGTATGACACTAATGTTAAGTAAAATATGAAAATTTCTGAAAAAGAAGCTTTTCTAATACCATATCTTTAGTACACAAATATGAAACTTGCAGCAGCACACAAAAATAAGAGCTTAAATGGAGAGTTCGGCACTTTCTTATAAGATGTAATATGACAGTTTCAATTAAGATTTTTTCTTTTACTTGATGTGATCAAAAACTTTTTTACAGCTAATATGTTTTTATTTTGTAGCTCATATATGTCTTTTCCTTCGTAGGCTTCATTGTTTGTGCAAACAGTGGAACCTTCAGGTCTGATTATGTTCATGGGAACACCCGTTGGAGGCCACAAACGAATGAGACGTGCCTCAAGCGATGATTTTATGGCCCTGGAAGTGGATGGAGGTTTCCCTCGTCTTACTATTGACCTTGGTGCTGGGGCTCATTCCATTGATTACAATGATGTATATATTGCCGATGGAGTCTGGAGTAAAATTATTATTGAAAGGTAATCATTCATATTAGGACAATGAAAAATAGAAGACAAGTTTGTGTTTCAGAGCTCTTCAAGCCAAAGGGGAGATAAAGAAGATCATGATAGAAGATCAGGGGATACAGTCTCATTAAGATTGCTGTACACATATGCTGATGGAGTAGCTGATAAGGCAGTAGAATTAAAGGATAGGATTTTCAACAATAATGCAGATGTAGTAGCAGTTACAGAGACTAAGTTAAGTGAGAACGTGAACAGTGTCACAGTTTTTCCTTAGGGCTTCTGAATGTTAAGATTTGAAAGATCTGAGAGGACTGGTGGAGGGATAGCACTGCTCAAAAGTGAAAGATTCAGGCTGAATAAATAAGCTTTGCCATAGAAAGCGAGTTCAAGGAATTTCTTGATGCTGTCATAAATACCGGGTCATAGAGCATTATAATAACTGTTGTATATAACCCACCAAGGAACAAACATAGGCTAGAAGTTTATGAGGAAAGTCATATATTTATTATTGAAGTCATAAACTCAGTTGTTAACATTGCATGGGAGAGAAAATGTAGAATTTTGATTATGAGAGATTTCAATCAGAGATAGATAGATAGATTGAATAAATCTTGACCCACACAGTGGGGAGGACTCATTCGGGGCAAGATTCCTAGATTGCGTACAAGGGAATTTCCTACACCAACATAAGGGCCAGGGGTGGGGATGAGCCATTGCTGCTTGATCTAGTATTCACAGATAATGTGTTGTATATTGAAAAAATTGAATGTGAATGGATTCGGTTTTACGTCACTAACTCCCTTTTCTACTAAGGGCTAGGACGGTTGTCTTCTTACGGAAGGACTTGTTTTGGCAGATGTAATCGTTACCCTGAGTGTATGCCCTTACTAACCTTAGTCCGTGACGGGGCACGAACCCTCGACTTGACGCCTCAGAGTCGCAGACGCTACCATTTTGCCACGGAGACTAAATTGAATATGAACCACCAATAGGAAAGAGTGATCACTGTGTGTTGTTGATGGAGTATATCATCGAAGATTTTCTGCCTGAAAGTAGAGGCACTGTGGACACAAGGAAGAACTATCTGACAGGAGATTACATCAAAATTAATGAGCTTTTTGTGGTTATTGACTGGAGGACATTATTTAACAACAAATCTGTACAAGAAATGTACTACGTGAGGAATAAGGGAAGATAGTAGATAGTTGTATACCCTCCACCAAAATAGGAGTTATTCATGCCAGAGAGAAATGGTTCAATAATTAGTGTAAGAGAGCTAAGGAGTGGAGAGACAAATGCTGGAAAAGACATAAAAGGAGAAAAAGCACAAATGCCTGGCAGACTTATAAAAAAGCAAGAAATTATTACCTAAGTAAAAGAAGAGAGGCAGAGAGAGACTATGAAAGGGATATCACCAAAAAAGCTAAAGAAAATCCCGAACTTTTCCATACTTTACCAGAGAAAAGCTGAAGGTCCAAGAACAGGCTTTAAAGCTAAAGAGATCAGATGGAAGCATCACTGAGACAGATGAAGAGATCTGCGAAGAATTGAACAAGGAGTTTTAGTCAGTATTTACAGCAGAAAACACCCCACCCCATCAGATTTCTGAGAAAGGAGCTCATGGGCCGGTATTATCGAATATCATCTTTTTAGCTACAGAGGTGTGCAAAGTACTGATGGAGTTAGATGCCCATAAAACTGCAGGTCCTGATGATATATCCCCTTTTGTACTTAAGAATTGAGCTAATTTAATATTGGCGGCGCTATGTATCATATTTGAAGTCACTGAAATCTGGAGAGATTCCAAAATGCTGGAAGCAAGCGAACGTGGTACCTGTCTTCATAAAGAAAAGGAGGGATACAGCTCTGAACTATAGACCTGTTTCCTTGACCAACATAGTTTGCTGAGTTACAGAGAAACTACTAAGAAAACACATCGCTCTTCACTTGATATCCTTCAACTTTTTGTCAGTGAAACAACATTGCTTCAAAGAAGGTAGATCTACAGTAACTAACTTATTAGAATTTATGATGAGGTAAGCTGAATCTTACAGGAAAGAGCTGGCTGTGCAGATTGCATATGCCTAGACTTCCAGAGGGCATTTGATACATAAGAACATAAGAATAGAGGACACTGCAACATGCCTACTGGCACACGCGAGGCAGCTCCATTTTTGAATTGTATTTTCAGCATGTCTAACCTATTCTATTCTACTCTACTTATTTATACTATTTTTCTTTTTATGATTTTTCTAATAAGCACTAACCTATTCATACCCACCCTATCTCTGTCATATGTCTATCTAATCTACATTTGAAGGTGTCTAAGGTATTGGCATTTACTATCCTACTAGGAAGCTTGTTCCATGCATCAGCTACTCTATTACCAAACCAATTTTTACCAATTTCCCTTCTGAACCTAAATTTATCAAGCTTAAATCCATTATTACGAGTTCTGGTTTGATCATGAATTTTTAAAACTTTATTAATATCTTCCTTGTTAATCCCTTTAAACCATTTATACACTTCAATCATATCCCCCCTAACTCTTCGCCTCTCTAGAGAATGTAGATTAAGTTTTTTTAATCTGTCCACATATGGTAGATTTCTGATATTGTGTATCATCTTGGTCATTCTTCGCTGCACTCTCTCCAAGGATTCAATTTCCATCCTATAATAGGGTGACCAGAATTGCACAGCATAATCTAAATGGGGCCTAACTAATGCAAGATAGAGCTGCAAAATAACTTTTTCCGTCCTATTGCTAACACTTCTTGAGATAAATCCCAAAATTCTGTTTGCTTTATTTCTGACTGCTGTGCATTGCTCTCTTGGCTTAAGATTCCTACTCACAAGAACTCCCAAATCCCTTTCACACTGAGAACTCATGATTTCATGGTTATTTAGCTTATAACTAGTATTGTCTTTTATAGTACCCATTTTAACTACTTTACATTTTTCAACATTAAATTCCATTTGCCATTTGTCCGACCATTCAGATAATCTATTTAGATCTTCCTGTAAAGCATGAATGTCTTCTTTTCCATTTATAATTCTACCTATTTTAGTGTCGTCTGCGAATTTACTTAGGTTACTACTGATATCCGAATCCAGATCATTTAGATATACGATGAATAATAGGGGACCCAGTACCGAGCCTTGTGGTACCCCGCTAGTAACCGAGCCCCACTCCGATTTCTCTCCATTTATGCAAACCCTCTGTTTTCTGTCTTTTAACCATTGTTTGATCCATCTGAGAACAGCTCCTCCTATACCATGAGCTTCCAGCTTTTTAACTAATCTTTTGTGAGGAACTCTATCAAAAGCTTTGCTAAAATCTAGATATATTGTATCATATTCCTTGCCACAATCTACTGCCTCGTAAACTTCTGAATAAAAAGACAGTAAGTTTGTAAGGCACGAAAAACCCTCAAGAAACCCGTGTTGTGAAAGTTTTATCATACGGTCCCACATGGGAGATTTATTAAAAAGTTGCAATCAATGGCGAGAATGGGTGGATAAGTCTTTTAATGGATAAAAACTTACTTAGAAGGAAGGGAACAGAAGGTTAGAGTAAGACACTCAGTATGTGCATGGAAAAGGGTTAGTAGTGGAGTTCCACAGGATTCAGTTTTTGAGCCACTTTTCTTCCTTGTAAATGTAAATGGCCTACCAGAGTCTGTAAATTCATTCTTGATTATGTTTGCAACTGATGCAAAGATTGTGAAGAAAGTAAGAGAAGAGAACAATGGTAGAGAACTTCAGGAAGACCTAAATAGTATGCATGAGTAGTCAGAAAAGTGGATAATAAAATTCAATACTTCTAAATGTAAGGTAATGAGAATGGGTACGAGTGCGAGAAGGCCCAAGCTTAAATATTCAATAGCAGGAGCAGAACTTCAAGAGACAGAGAAAAAGAGAGATCTAGGAGTAAACATACTGACAGATTTGTCTCAGGAAATGCATATCAGTGGCATAGTAAGGACAGCATATGCTTTCTTGGCAAATGTAAGGGTATCCTTCATGCACATGGACAAGGAAATGATAAGAAATAGTTTGTAACCTATGTGAGACCAATCCTTGAATATGTAGCCCCTTTTTGAATCCACTCTTGAAAAAGCACATAGCTGGCAAAAGTTAATAGACATGCCATGAAACTGGTACCAGAAATACGTAATCTCAGTTATGAGGAGAGGCTGCGGGAATTCGACATACCATCACTTGAAGCTAGAAGAATGAGGGGGGATATTTTTTTTTTATGATTGTGACACCAGGACGGGCCAAAAAATAAAATAAAATAAAACAGCCCCCACTGAGCCTGGGCACGAAGAATACATTAAGTAAAAAGTAACAGAGATGGAGAGTGTAATGACTTGTCAGATGTGAAGGAATAATAAGAGGTGTGTAATGAATATCCAAGAATATTCAGTGTTGATGTAGGCATAATATGGTGACGGTTTTTAAGTTCCTACATGGTTATGAGAGGGTGGATAGGGATCGATATTTTGATATGACTGGCACTTGAACTAGAGGTCATAATTTGAAGCCTCATAAGGAACTTTCTTTGCAGGATGTAAGGAATTACTTTTTAAGTGTAAGAGTAGTTGATGATTGGAATTTTCTAAGTGAGGAGGTAGTTAATTCTACCTCAATCCATAATTTTAAGGACAAGGATGATAAGTATCACTAAGTACAAAAATGGAACCGACAAGGAGATGGGGAGTTACGAGCATATGGCTCTTTCTCTTAAGCACAATTTGGTAATTACTCACTTCCTGGGGGAACCTTTAGAGATAACATAATTTTGTTTTAGCAGTGATTTTGTTTTCGTGGCTACAATGGAACTCACTGTGAAATACTCATATGTAAATGTTTTTTTGAGACACGTACTTATTTTTGTTTCCAGTATGGTGGCCATAACTGTACCAAAAGAAATTAAAGAGCACCCTGCTAGAGATAGCAGGGTGGCCACAAATGAAATAAATGGAGGCTGCAGGACTTTACTATGCGCTGGTCCCCACCTCTCTAATACCTTCTCTTTTATGGGAAAAAGTATAAATTTCAGAAAGGATGAGAATTCCGACCCAGTGTTCCCCTATCCCTTAAAGTTCACTCATACTACGTTCAGAAAATATATTATCAGATTATTTTGCCTCATCACCAAAACCATACCTGTTTAACCATGTAATATGTCCATAGGGAATTTGTAGGCGGTATTCTCTCTCCTCCACCATCAGGGGACACAGAAATTACGAGGGTGGAATTCTTTCTCCCATATCATCAGAGATAATAGTATTATATAATTATGATATTTATTTTTACTTGTCTCTCTTGACCAATGAAGCATGTATTAAAACTTAACTCGGTAGAATAGTTCATACACTGAATTAAGTACTACAGCCACAAAAATATGAAAATAGGTTGTGCTTTTGAATTGAAAATTTTGTAGTTGTAAAAGGTATGACTTCCTGATGCAGTTTTTCTTCTATTTAGTCTGTATGATGCCATATTTCCAGCTACTGTAAGAAAAAAGACAGTTAACAAGGTATCTTCGTGTCCTGCATGTCTTTTCCCTTCTAGAATCTCTTGTGTTGCCAAAAAATAAAATTTTCAGTGAGGATTGGATTGCCAGCCTTTTTCCTCCCTACCTCATATAGTTTGCATTTACTTTTTTCAGAGCAGACAAGAGCAAATTTCTTTCATTGCCATTAGGGATACTCCTTTTAATCACCTTCAACTTACACAAGGAATACTAAAATGGATTTTTTCCCTCCACCACTAGGAATAAGTTTTCTTATGCCTATACCGTTTCTTTTTTCTCAATTGTCGGGAAGATTGGCACCAGTAAAGAAAGTAAAAAAAGTGATGTGTGCTTATATAATAAAAATCTATATTATCATCTTTACAGAACAGGCAAAGTTATCAAGTTGACTATTCAGCGTGAGGGAGTAGAAGATAGATCAATCGAGAAAGTTTTACCTGGACGATTCTCTGTTTTCAATTTAGACCCAAAAGTGTCCAAGTTGTACTTAGGTGGAATTCCTCCAGGTATAGAAGTTGATCAAGCCATAAGAAGCACTTCATTCTATGGACAGATGGAAGACTTAAGGTTGAATGATCGACCAATCGGACTTTGGAACTTCATGAATAATGGAACTAATAACATTCAGCAGCGAGGAGCCTTAGAAAGGTTTGTCATATAAATATAAATTTTTTATTGGAGAGTATTGAAAATCTATAAAATGCCTTCGTTAATAAAAGATGAAAACATTTTCTTGTAGGAGTTTATGTAGATTTTAAAATGAATGAGATCAGATATATCCAAGGAGAAAACTTTGCATTTCACTCTGTATAGGTAATCACAATTTTTTAAGCGAAAAAAAAAGACCTCATAACCAGCTTAAGCCAGCATGGTAGCCTGAATTGAAAAGTTACTTAGACTTATAGCACTGATTTCCAGTGCAGCACAAATACCTGTACAGTGTTATTAATATTTTTACTCTTGCCAAACTGTACTTCTGTGTAATAAGGTGTTCATGTTATGCAAGATCTGCTAGGCAGTGGTCTTGTCCAATTTTACAAAGCTACTAAGGCTGTCACAGATAACTCTGGACGTTTCATGAAGGTAAAGATATACCAGTAGTATCTGTGTGTTTCACTCGCCTTTCCATGATGCAAGGTATTTATGGAGGATTGAGAAAGATATTATTTGTATTATAATTCATTACAACTCGATTCATTTAATTTTTGTGAAGGACACTATTTTTTTTGAGGCCACGGTGACTCAGTGGTAGTGTGCAAGCCGGGAGGCAACTGATGCAGGTTCAAACCCACTATGAAGGGCTTCCGATCTTAATCTTCCTCTACAACCTCTCTATCCCCACCCTCACTAATAGGAGCTAAGTGTGACATAAAATGGTGCACTAAATATTTTACTTATTTAAAGAGAAAATATTCTTTGCTGCTCTCTAAAAGGATTACTTAATTTGCAGAGATCAACTTGTTGATTTAGTCCCTCCCACTGGCCTGCGCTTTGATGGCAATGGCTATGCCGCTATGGACACCAGAAATGGATATCGTTTCCAGAGGCAGTTTGATATACAACTAGATTTCAAATCCTATGCAGAAGATGGAATTTTGTTCATTGTAATTGGTAATAATGTGAGTTATTTTCATTTTATCTTTATTTTTAATTTATTTTTTATTAGATGACACTTTAAGTTCAAATGCAATGCCAGAGATTTTTTTAAAATTGTAATTAATATAAAATTAACTTTTTCGGTCTTCATAGCCTCACTTTATGTTTTACTTAATCTAAAATAAGTCAAATTATAATGTCAAATCATGTACAGATGCATATTTTTCTCTGTTATTTGTGAAGATGAAGATAATTTTCATTATGTTGTCTGTTAATTGGTGAAGATGAAGAAAAATTACATTACTTTTGTCTTATTTTATACGCTTCCCTTTTACTTTGAACTTTGTAAAAAATTATATATTGATTCTTATGAATGACTGACAAAACTTCCCCATGACAAAACCCCCACTGATAATTCCCCACATGACCAAACCTCCACACGACAAAATTCCCACCGACAAAGCCCTCCCAAAACTGACAAATTACCTATTTTATACAGTATTTGTGTGGGTAATTCTCTTTTGGTAATTATTTACAGTGGTTAAAAGAATATATTTCTCTTTTCTATGATAAAAACGATGTTTTTGAAAATCTATAACATTTATATATATTGTTTTTAATAAAAGATTTAAAAAATTCATATCATTTTCTTCTAGGGATTTTCTTATAGGAATTTTCTCATGTGGGGGTTTTGTCGTGTGGGGGTTTTGTCATGTGGGGGTTTTGTTCATGAGGGTTTTGTCATGTGGAGTTTTGTCGCCCCCCCCAATTCTTATATACTGTATATCAAATATTGTTCATGGTAGCTGCTGCATATGTAAGTATACATTCTTCTTCTGTAATGTTTTTAATTAATATTTGTTAATATTAAACTGCAGATCTTATGCAGAAGACATTTTTTCAGTATAGTCGGTGGAAATATCATTCATATTGTTTTGCACAGTCTTATTTTAATTTTTAAATATGAAATTGGTGAAAATATTTTATATACTCTTTCCACAAAGTTTTACTTTTGTGTTTGTAGTGCATATACTAGCAGTTAATACAATATTTTAATATATTAAAATTATTCGGTGATATTACTTAAAATCTCGGAATACATTCAAGATGGCAAGGAGCATCCATTAAAGACATATATTTTTTTATAGATACTTATCAATGTCATGACTTCAGATGGTCACAATTTCAAATTACATTGTATAGTAACAATTTGCTTGTTAGTATTTTGAAGATATTTCATTTTATATTTTGGAGAGTTGTTTTGGAGCTGTGCCTATTTGCACTACTAGTGTGTATACTGGTATTATATGCAGTACGTAGTGCTTTCTAAATTCTATGTAGACTACATAGTGCAAAGAAAAAATCCAACCCTACCTAATCTAACATAATCGCATATGTACACAAGGATCTCGTGTATAAAGGTAATATGACCTTTACTCTGTTGGTGTCGCATATGTTGCCTGTCTGTCAGGGGGCACAAGCATCAGTAGGTTGTGTGTGCACAAGTATCTCGTGTATATAGAAGGTATGATGATTTTGACCAATCTTCATCCTTTGAATTTTTTGAAACAGGGTCAGTATATGAGTGTGGCATTAGAGGAAGGCTTCCTTCTCTTCCAATATAATCTTGGGTCTGGTGTGGTCACCTTGAAATCATCCGAAAGTTACAATGATGGAGAATGGCATCGTATTGAGGTTGCACGGCAACAGCAGAATGGGGTGCTCAAGGTAAGTTTCGTATTATGTTAATGCTAACAGTTCATGAAAGAGATTGGTTTATCGTCAGTGAAAGATAATCAATACTAGATATGTATTTCTTAAAGGAAATTTTTCACGTCCTCCCTGTCATATTTTTTCTTGCATCAGTGTAGCAGATAGAGAGATGACTATGGGTAGGGTATGATTAAGCCCAAGTGCCTCCCTTTTTATATATATATATATATATATATATATATATATATATATATATATATATATATATATATATATATATATATATATATATATATATATATATATATATATATATATATATATATATATATATATATATATATATATACATATACTTATATATAGTCACTATGCTGGCTTGAGCAGGGAACAGATTCCTTTTGAAACTATATTAATACAAATAAACATGACATTAAACTGATAATTTCTTAGAATTTTATGTAAAATACTTTTTTAATAAAAGACAGTATAGTTGTAGATAGTGATTTTATATTATATAATATTTTTCATCTATAGCACATAATTACACGTCATTGGAGAAAATAGTCTCAAAGAATTTGGTTTATTTCTTAATGAAGCTCTACTATTTTATCATATTATATAATTTCCTGAGAGATATATTTATGAACATTTCAGCATCGCATTTGCTACCATCTTCGTGCAAACACATTATAATGCATTGGAGGTAACTTTAATTTTTCTATAATATTATACTATATCCTGTTGAAGCTAGCAAATCACCGACAATTATATGAAAAGCAGCAGGTTCACACCCCACTAGCTGTTCTGCAACAAGAGAGAAATTTCGAATAGGATAGGATTACTTCATCACCTTATCCCACTTAGTTGGTTCTCTCGATATGCTGGAAACTTGAGAGCAATATTTTTTTTACTCCTCTAGCAGAAATCTCCCCATGAGTTGTCTCATACAATACACATAATACATTGGGGTTAAATTCTTATCCCCAACAGCTTCCATTCTTATCATTTCAAAAGACATAATAATGATCGTCATATTTTCCTTATCATTGAAATTTGTCTTAGCACTGACCGTCATTTATCCCAATTTTCTCTTCAGGTTGAGTCGGAGTTTATTCAGGGCCAGTCACCTGGTTATTCTGACAGATTCTCAAACGTTCCTGATACCATGTATTTTGGAGGTTATCCAGGAGAACATGAGCTCTCGGATACTACAAATGATGATTTCAATGGATGTATTGATAATATTGTAATGTCTTCCGTTGCTGTAGACTTATCAAAAAGTAAAGAATCTATTGGAGTGGTTCCTGCATGCCCCATTCAGGTAAGGTAGCATTTTTTCTTAGTTTTTTTTTTCATTTTCACTTTAAGGTGTATAATTTGTTTGTAATGACATATGGAATTTTAAATAATGGTTGCTTATAATAAGACAGTACAGTTTGTTTGTTTTGGTAGGTAATAAAAGATTAGAAAACCTTTGAGTGATGTATGCAGTATGAATAATGCCTAACTATTTAAATTAGTGAAATAATGACTAGCTGTCAATAATTGTTGCTAAATGTGTACGGTATTAAAAAAAAATTACTCTAGAATAGAGTAAAGAATTTATTAAATGTAGTAACTAGATTCCCCTCGTAAGTAATGGAATATTGTCTTTTTTTTTTATAGCTGAGCTGTTGATAGACGAGTCTCTTGTTACAAATGATATTTGAAGTGAACTTATGTCTTAGAATACCATTATAAATACATTATTATTATTATTATTATTATTATTATTATTATTATTATTATTATTATTATTATTATTATTATTATTATTATTATTATAATAGTAGTAGTAACAGCAGTGAAATTTAATACAAATGGTGCTTGAGAGGTTGCCCACTTTGTTTCAATCATAGAACCTTGAAATATTATTAGATATACAAATTTGTGATCTATGATGAGGTGAGTCCTTTAAATGCTGAAAAAATAATAGTATTACAAGCAATACTTGATGCCATAGGAATAAACGTAGTGCAGTTACTAATAGTAGTGTTAGTATCAAATAACGGTATTTTTAATTATAGCTGTCTAAATTATTAATGGAAAAGAACAGAATTCCTGTGTATCATGTTTACTGTGAGTAGCATATTATAATAGTTGACAAATACTTTTCCTGTCAGTGGATGAGTGACACATGCAAACTAGATTATTCAGTTTTATTATAATCTCCTAGGTGCACATGATATAGGTAAGACATATTACCAGGGTCTGTAAAGTGATGTAATGAAACAGTTTAATATAACTGTCACATCATGTGTTCTGTCTGCTTGTTTTTCCTTAATGATTGTGTTGTGTCTTGTGCAATGGTCTAAAAATATTGTAGGTCGGTGTACTAAATGCTATATGTGGCCAGTACAGCATATCAACTGATTACATAGTAATTAGAAATTGAATATCCCCTGTCAATTTTTCAAGTGATACTGACTGTCTGGCAATCTAAGTCAGACTCCAAGTTGCTTGCTGTCGTGCAAATTATTGCCACATTAAAATTAAACCTCTCAATTGATTACTCTGTGGTGGAGGCAGAAAACACATATTTAAGGCTCAAAATACATGTTTGCTCATTTGGAAAAAGTTGCACGGCACACTTTGAAGATGTTTTGGGCTGTGGCACACTTTAAGAGTCGCTGGTTGACACATCATATCCTGCTGAAGCCAGCCGTGTGGGAATTACTATTTCCTATCTCTGACAATACAGTTCCGGTTTTACGTCATGGACTCCCTTTTCTACCAAGGGCTAGGATGGTTGCCTTCTTGCAAAGGACTTGTTTTGTCAGATGTAATTGTTACCCTGAGTGCATGCCCTTGCTAACCTCAGACCATGACGGGGCGCGAACCCTCGACCTGACGCCTCAGAGTCGTGGATGCAACAATACAGTAACACCTAATAAAGTAGGGTACTAATTTGGTAAAACAGTACCATTTTCTTTTATGTGACAGATTACTACATTACTTACTTTAATGTTGCCACCATGAGATGCTTTTTGAATCATCTCTGAGTTTCAGTATTATTAGCACTTATGAGTATGTGAGTTCCATTTTCTTGGTTTGCTTTTTAAAACAGGTAGCAAGTTTGGTGTCCTTTGATAAAGATTCTCCTGGCTATGTCAAATACGATAGTCCTGAAGGAAGTGGACTGCAGCTTGTGTTTAAGTTCAAGACTGACGAACCTGATGGAATGTTGTTCTATGCTTCTACACAAAACCAAGATAGTTATCTCTCTCTCTCTTTGGCCGAAAGTGCTCTAATCCTACGAGCATTCCCAGGAGGAGAACTCACTACAGGTAAAATGCATTAAGTACAGTTCATTACATCTCTATATGGTCTTTTTAAAACTGGATAAGATATCCAGCTAAGCCAATAAAGTGATAATTTTTATATGAAAAGTATTGCATCAATAACAGTCACTCAGTATACTTTATGTATTCTCACCTCCTTAGCCAGTTATTTTTTAGCAAAAGCAAGAAGATATCCCTTTCAATATGTGTTTGTAAATCTTCTTATTGAATTCATGGTTTTTAACCAGAAGACAATGATGTACTTCGTACTAAAATATGTTTTCCCGAAAGATGACATCATACCTCGACAAAGAAGTAGGTTGGATACAACTGCAAAAACAGTATCAAGGTAGTAACTCTTGTGGTTTGGAAGAAAGAATTCCACCCTCATGTATTTTTCAGGTTTTAGGAAGCAGTTGAAAGGGATAGGGGATAAGAGGCTGCCAGTCCCTCCTCCCTAGCTTTCTTTTATATTATATTATATATATATATATATATATATATATATATATATATATATATATATATATATATATATATATATATATATATATATATATATATATATAAAGTACTTATTAATTTCGTGACCTAAACAGGTCACCTTCTCAAAGTACAATGGCAAGAGATACAACTAGCAAAACAGAAGAAAACTTGAAAAGGAGACAAAAGAGCCACCCAGGAGTCTTAAACATGGGATTAATAGATAACAATCTTAAATGCCCGCCGGAGTTAGTCAGTAATCCCCACAAACAGGCCGCAAAAGAAATTAAAGTCCATACTTGGCTAAATTATATTAACAAAAGAATCTTAATAATAGTAATTTTATATATATATATATATATATATATATATATATATATATATATATATATATATATATATATATATATATATATATATATATATATATATATATATATATATATATATATATATATATATATATATATATATATATATATGATGCAAAGATTATGAAGAAAGTAAAAAACGAGAACAATGGTAGAGAACTTCAGGAGGATCTAAATAATCTGCATGAGTGGTCAGAAAAGTGGCTAATGAAATTCAATACTTCAAAATGTAAGGTAATGAGAATGGGTACAAGTGCAAGAAGGCCCAAGCTTGACTACTCGGTGGCTGGAGTACAACTTCAAGAGACAGAAAATGAGAGAGACCTAGGAGTAAACATACTGGCAGATTTGTCTCCAGAAATACATATAAATGGCATAGTAAGGGCAGCATATGCATTATTATCAAATGTAAGGGTAGCCTTCAGGCACATGGACAAGGAAATGTTCAGAAATATTTATGTAACCTATGTGAGGCCAAAACTCGTATATGCAGCCCCCTTTTGGAATCCGCACTTGAAAAAGCACATAGCTAAGCTTGAAAAAGTTCAAAGACATGCCACGAAACTGGTGCCAGAAATACGCAATCTCAGTTATGATGAGAGGCTGAGGGAATTAGACTTACCATCACTCGAAGCTAGAAGAGTAAGGGGGGATATGGTGACAGGCTTTAAATTCCTTCATGGTTATGATAGAGTGGATAGGGATCGATATTTCGATATGGCTGGCTCTAGAACTAGAGGTCATAGTTTGAAGCTTCGTAAGAAAACTTCTTTGCAGGATGTAAGGAAATACTTTTTCAGTGTAAGAGTACTTGATAATTGGAATTGGCTAAGCGAGGAGGTAGTTAATGCTATCTCAATCCATAGTTTTAAGGACAGGTATGATAAGTATCACTAAGTCTAAAATGGAACCGATCAGGAGACGGGAAGATACGAGCTTTGGGCTCTTTCTCGTAAACACAATTAGGTAATCACAATTAGGTAATCACATACATACATACATATATATATATATATATATATATATATATATATATATATATATATATATATATATATATATATATATATATATATATATATATATATATATATATATATATATATATATATGTATGTATGTATGTATGTATGTATGTATGTATGTATGTATGTATGTATGTGTGTATGTATGTATGTATGTATGTATGTATGTATGTATGTATGTATGTGATTACCTAATTGTGATTACCTAATTGTGTTTACGGGAAAGAGCCCAAAGCTCGTATCTTCCCGTCTCCTGATCGGTTCCATTTTTAGACTTAGTGATACTTATCATACCTGTCCTTAAAACTATGGATTGAGGTAGCATTAACTACCTCCTCGCTTAGCGAATTCCAATTATCAACTACTCTTACACTGAAAAAGTATTTCCTTACATCCTGCAAACAAGTTTTCTTCCGAAGCTTCAAACTATGACCTCTAGTTCTAGAGCCAGCCATATCGAAATATCGATCCCTATCCACTCTATCATAACCATGAAGGAATTTGTATGTATGTATGTATGTATGTATGTATGTATGTATGTATGTATGTATGTATATATGTATGTATATATATATATATATATATATATATATATATATATATATATATATATATATATATATATATATATATATATATATATATATATATATATATATATATATATATATATATATATATATAATTACTATTATTAAGATTCTTTTGTTAATATAATTTAGCCAAGTATGGACTTTAATTCCTTTTGCGGCATGTTTGTGGGGATTACTGACTAACCCCGGCGGGCATTTAAGATTGATATCTATTAATCCCAAGTTTAAGACTCCTGGGCGGCTCTTTTGTCTCCTTCTTTTCAAGGTTTCTTCTGTTTTGCTAGTTGTATCTCTTACCATTGTACTATGAGAAGGTGACCAGTTTAGGTCACGAAATTAATAAGTACTTTATATATATACAGTGTTATCTCCCTTATCGCGGTAGTTCGGTTCCGGGACCCGGCGCAAACCAGGAAATCCGCGGAGTAGGATCAGCCTATATGTACATAGATATTTTAATATATTTTTAAGTTTACACTGTATAAACCCTCCCTGTACTGTTAAAAAAACACCCTTTACATTATAAATAACAGCAAGCAATGTAATTTTTTATGAAAGTGATAGGAAAACTTACCGTGAATGAGGTGATGATGACTTGACATACATAGGTACAGTATTTTACAATAATTTTTACGTTTACGTAAAGTAGCGGCCGACATCCACAAACTTTTTTCCTTCTCTCAACATATCTAAGAGTTTCACTTTATCTACAATAGTTAACATTTTACTTTGCCGCTTAGGCTCACTACAAGAAGCCTGAGAAGATGAAGGATGCTTGGGAGGCATTGCAAAGGTTAAAATATGCGAGTAAAAAAATCACAAGCAAAACATATTAATAATAATAAGCACAACGTGAATGGCAGACACGAGTGAGACGAGACAATGGAAGATGGTGGAAGCCTTTGTCCGAAACGCTGATAGCGGTATCGTATTTTGCATGTTGCAAAACTGTTAGTATTTATGTTTTTTACTATTTTTTACTGTTTTATTATTCTTAGGCTAAGAAATACGTTTTTTGTATCAATAAAATCATGAAACTACTGGAAATATAAATATATATGGTAGCTCACGTAGCTGCGACCCCAATACATTGTACGCTATCGAACACAAGCAGAACGTTTAATAAGCACAACGTGAACGGCGCACACGTGAGTTAGACTGAACGAGTCTTTGTCCAAAACGCTGATAGCGGTATCGTATTTTACATGTTGCAATACTGTTAGTATTTATGTATTTTACTATTTTTTACTATTTTTTACTGTTTTATTATTCCTAGGCTAATAAATACGTTTTTTATCAATAAAATCATGAAACTACTGGAAATATAAATATATATGCTAGCTCACGTAGCTGCGACCCCAATACATTGTACGCTATCGAACACTATTTCGCATGATGCAATACTGTGAGTTATACTGTACGTACGTATATCATTCAGTTATTAGTACAATGTATATTAATTTAAAATTCCTTTACTTATTTGATGATTGTACAAAATCTATTGTATTTATTCATTGTAATTTGGACCAAATATTCCTTTTGTAAAGATTATACTGTCCTTTTCAAAAGAGGTGGTCAATAAACATATCTATCTATCTAAATTTATGTTTTTTACTATTTTTTACTGTTTTATTATTCGTAGGCTGGGAAATAATTTTTTTTTATCAATTAGATAATGAAATTGTTTTTTCAATAAATAAATAGAAAATACTGAATTTTTTTTTTTTTTTTTATATTTTTGCATATACCCATGAAATAAAATAATAATTTATCCCAAAAAAAACTGCGATACAGTGAGAACGCGAACCAAGAAATGCGAATAACCGGGGGAACACTGTATATATTTTCGTTGTTTTATTTAATGGGCTTTTCCTTCCATTTTAGACTGTATGTTAACAGTTCAGTGTTATAATATATATATATATATATATATATATATATATATATATATATATATATATATATATATATATATATATATATATATATATATATATATATATATATATATATATATATATATATATATATATATATATATATATATATATATATATATATATATATGAATCATTCTTTACCCCGACCGGGACTCGAATCTAGGACTTATGATTACTAAGTCAAGGCGCTACCACTACACCACAGAAGGTTAAAAGGAATCCAACCTTATAGCTTATATCTGCTATACTTAGGAATGAACGCATTCTAACTGAATGCCACTATGTTCATATTACAGATTCCCCAACCTCACTCCTGGCTTCATTTTAGCATTTAATTCAATTCCCAATCTCATTCGGGCCATGAAATTGCCAAATAAGCACATTAAATATGTGAAAGCATGAATCATTCTTTACCCCGACCGGGACTCGAATCTAGGACTTATGATTACTAAGTCAAGGCGCTACCACTACACCACAGAAGGTTAAAAGGAATCCAACCTTATAGCTTATATCTGCTATACTTAGGAATGAACGCATTCTAACTGAATGCCACTATGTTCATATTACAGATTCCTCAACCTCACTCGTGGCTTCATTTTAGCATTTAATTCAATTCCCAATCTCATTCGGGCCATGAAATTACCAAATAAGCACATTACATATGTGAAAACATGAATCATTCTTTACACCGATCGGGACTCAAACCTAGGACTTCTGATTACTAAGTCAAGGCACTACCGCTATACCACAGAAGGTTAAAAGGAATCCAACCTTATAGCTTATATCTGCTATACTTAGGAATGAACGCATTCTAACTGAATGCCACTATGTTCATATTACAGATTCCCCAACCTCACTCGCGGCTTCATTTTAGCATTTAATTCAATTCCCAATCTCATTCGGGCCATGAAATTACCAAATAAGCACATTAAATATGTGAAAACATAAATCATTCTTTACCCCGACCGGGACTCCACTTCTGTGGTGTAGTGGTAGCGCCTTGACTTAGTAATCATAAGTCCTAGGTTCGAGTCCCGGTCGGGGTAAAGAATGATTCATGTTTTCTCATATGTAATGTGCTTATTTGGTAATTTCATGGCCCGAATGAGATTGGGAATTGAATTAAATGCTAAAATGAAGCCACGAGTGAGGTTGGGGAATCTGTAATATGAACATAGTGGCATTCAGTTAGAAGGCGTTCATTCCTAAGGATAGCAGATATAAGCTATAAGGTTGGATTCCTTTTAACCTTCTGTGGTGTAGTGGTAGCACTTTGACTTAGTAATCATAAGTCCTAGGTTCGAGTCCCGGTCGGGGTAAAGAATGATTCATGTTTTCACATATGTAATGTGCTTATTTGGTAATTTCATGGCCCGAATGAGATTGGGAATTGAATTAAATGCTAAAATGAAGCCACGAGTGAGGTTGGGGAATCTGTAATAAGAACATAATGGCATTCAGTTAGAATGCGTTCATTCCTAAGTATAGCAGATATAAGCTATAAGGTTGAATTCCTTTTAACCTTCTGTGGTGTAGTGGTAGCGCCTTGACTTAGTAATCATAAGTCCTAGGTTCGAGTCCCGGTCGGGGTAAAGAATGATTCATGTTTTCACATATGTAATGTGTTTATTTGGTATATATATATATATATATATATATATATATATATATATATATATATATATATATATATATATATATATATATATATATATATGTATATGTATATGTATATGTATATGTATATGTATATGTATATGTATATGTATATTTATATATATATATATATATATATATATATATATATATATATATATATATATATATATATATATATATATATATATATATATATATATATATATATATATATATATATATATATATATATATATATATATATATATATATATATATAGTTTAACCTCTGGTCTTGAACTTAATATGTTCCTTAACCCCATTTGCAAATCAAGATGTTCGTGACCTGAAACAATTTTTCCCAGTGAAATTGATGTAAATCTAATTAATCCGTTCCCCAGCCCCGGAAACATACCTTTTTATTTTTTTATGGGTTATATGTGACAAAAATATAGAATGGAATGATAAATGACCTAATTATAGAAAAATACAGTACTCTAATACTAAAATAAAACATGATAATTGTATTGCACTTTGCCTTTGTGGTTGATACTTGCTAGCAAACGTGAATGGTGGTGGAGGAGGAGGAGGACTATTCATTCGGAGGAGAGTCCCCTTCTATAAAAATGTCGGGCAACTGTACAGCTACTTCAGGTTTTTTCTCTTTGTTCTCTCTTGCAAGGTGGTTCTCTGGCTGGTATTGGCACAAGACAACAATCCAGAGAAGTTTGTCTTTTTCTTTGTTAAAGAATTTTTCGGAAATGAGACATCACATTGTCATTTTAAATGTTCACTGCTCTGTTGATCACAGTTTTGTTAGGGTGATGAACACCACTTCAAATTAACTATAATTTTTCTACCTTTTTTGTGATTTGAGACCTTTGCTTCATTAATATAGTCAGTTTTTTAGCCACGTCAGCCACCTTGAAGGGCTCTTTATTCTTTAAAATAGTACAGATGGTCGATTTTGCCATGTCATACTGCTTGGCGAGATTGGAAATACAAACACCGTTCTCATGTTTTGCTATTATTTCTTTCTTCGTTTCCACAATAATACGTTTAGGCTTTTTAGCATCACTATCACTGACACTTGTCACTTTCTTGGGAGCCATAATGAGGGATAATTTAAAGTAAATAGCAAAAAATCTGAAAATCTACAGCGAAAGAACAATGAGCAATCTTCACAGTGCGCACACCAATACTTTTAATCAATCACTACACCATACTCATCATCCAGTGTAAATATATTAAGAATTTCTAAAATGTAAATGCAGTATTCTAAATTGAAATAAAAACCGTACTGTAATAAAATAATTCAGTCTTACCTGTACTATGGATGGTGAAGAGGTGTTCTCGATATGCCTTGATCATAATAGTGGAGGGCTCAGAAATATATTTCAAGTCATTGGAGCTTTCCAGTGCCAGTGATACTTAAGCAAATCTGTGATGATACTCTGTATTTTTTGTTTATTGAATTAAGGTCTGTTAAATTGAGGGTTGAGTGTATTTATTTCATTAGAGTATTTTCTGGTATTTTTAGGTTCCTTTGACAAGTATAATGATAGTGAATGGCATGTGGTTATTGCAACACGAGAGCAAAACGAACTTCGCCTTGACATTGATGACTTCAAGACTTACAAGTGAGTATATTGTATGTAGATATCCATAGTTTTGTACTTTTTGAGATAATATCAAATTTCTCTCTTGTTTTTACACATGTCACCTACCCCTACCTGAATTAGGAGGGTGGCTACTATTAAAGGAAAAATCAGCACAGATAGTAATGACTACTATCATACAGAAACTCCCCTACTTATTAATAACCTAGTTATGAACATTCACAGATATGAACAAAAACCTACTCATTATCTACCCCTTTAAAAATGTATATAAATATACTGTAGCATATTATTACATTATTAGTACTGTAGTAAACTTCAATAATAGTGTATGTTTTATGTTTTATGTAGTAGTTAAGTGTCTTTAGCCTTAATATTGTACAGTACTGCATAAGTATGTACTATACAGTGCTTTTTCTTACCTAATCACAACTTATGGAGAATTCTACTTATGAACAGACTCCTGAAACCTACCTCGTTCATAAGTTGAGGAGTGTCTGTAATTCCTTTCTTTTCATTACTTATAATCATGCAGTTACAGTCATGCTTATGCACACTCATTCTGGTTAAGAGTATCAAGCCTTTGTTAAAGAAAATTCTAATGCTAAGCTGTAGGTTTTCCCTAATTCTCTCTAATTCCTTCATGGTATTTAATCGATCATATATATTTGTCAAATATGATTTTTTTTCATCATATCTATCTATCTTTACTCTCTTTTCCTTGCTGTCAAGGCTTACTTGGAGAGGAAGTCTCCCACCCAGATTATTAATCTTCTTGATCAACCAATACTTTGAATGCCTAGTAAATGCAACCTGTGAATTTTCTTCTTTATTCCTACATTGTCCTTTCTTAATGTCCAAATATACTAGGCCATATTTATTTTATTGTTACTTTTCATGCTCCTAAATATCTCTCGGACTATAGTATTCCTCATTCAGCATAATAGGTTAACTTTCAACCTCTTCAAATACCTGACCTTGTATCTTCTATCCAAGTTACTCAACCCACTACCTCTGCTGCTTTTCATCACCTGACTCTCCACCTTTATAACTCATAGTTTTGCTCCCATATATTCAACCAAACTCCTATACTAACATTTGCATATTTGAATCTTGATCATCACAATTACAATGTCATTAGTGAATACCAATTATACCACTTTCCTTCTCTTACTTCTGCCCTTCATTACACATCTTCCTCTGATCCAATACTATCCCTTTAGCTCCTATTACATCTCCATGATGATGCAATACACATATTCGTAACATGACTATTGCCTCATCCCCTTGCTTTACTATCTATATAAGAAATGAATTTTATCTTAGCAAATTACGTCCCTTAGCATACCTCTGTAAAACTTACCATACTGCCTCCATATCAATCATATTATATAACTTTCTCAGAGCTATATATACAGTAAATCGAGGCACACCTTTAACAGTTTCTTGCATACATATCCTCACTGTAAAATGCTACACTGTACAAACTCAACCTAGAATGCAAACTTCATCTCTAATCCATTCTACTGTACGACCAGCCGCCTTTCCATCTTAAAACTTGTTCCAAAGCTTCTCTGAATATTTAGTAGGCTATTTCATCTATACTCAGAACCCTCCATCTTGTTTTCCTTACGTTTGTACAACAGAACAATGGATGATTTTGTTTAGCCCACTGGTTATTCTCTCAAAAAATAAAAAGCAGGATTTCAACAACCCACACAGCCACTTCACCACCAAATGCCATCCCTTCAGGATCTTAGTTGAGGCTTCATCTAAACCAGTTACTTATCCACTTTTTGTCTTCTTTAGAGGTGAGATGATCATATTCTCTCCCTGTATTCTAATTCCTCACACCTCAAATTAAGTGTCTCCTCTCTTTGTTTTGTCATCTCAGTTATTCCAAATTCTTTTACATATAGCAGTTCTCTGGTTTATGTCTTATAGATCAGTCTTCAGCAATCCATGAGGTCCTTTCACTATCTTACCGGCTTTCTCCCTTACTTTTCTCACTCTGTTAAATGCGTTTTGGAAATACCACCTAATATATTTATAATTTTTCATCTGCTGCACACTCTTTTTATTCTCTGTAATTCTGTTTATTGCTGACAATCTATATTAATTCTTTGCACTTCCACCTATGCTTCTTCATGTTTCTAGACTCTGCTCGGTAACTTTCATGTCATTTCGTCTCCCCTCTCACCAATTCAGTAACTTCTTGTTTCAACACACATTTTTTCCTCTCTCTTCTTTTCTTAATTTTCTCGTTTCACTTGCAAAGGTTTACCTTTGTAATAATGTCTTTTTACTTTCATGAAGAGTTCGTGTGCCAGGCCAAGCTGTTCAGTTCGATGGTCCCGTTTTCTTTGGAGGTGTTCCAGATATCTACAGCATAGCTGCTGCTGCTGCTGCAACTGATACTAATTTCTATGGTTGTTTAGGTGATGCCACCCTCAATGGCAAAATTGTCAACTTTGCGCAGAGTGAAGAGCGACCAAGGGCTTTTCTCCAAAAATGTCCAGTGCATAAAAGTGGCTCCTTTGAACAGCCATATATTGGTATGACAATGTTGTTTATAGTCTTACTCATATATGCTTGACTTCAATTTATATTAGTTGATTTCTGGTACTAACAATAATAGCTAGATATTCGTATTCTGAATTTACAGTCCATATTGTTTTTGCTTTTACGTTGAGCCTAGCTGTAACTTTGTGAAGCTCTATTATAAATGTTTAGAATGCTTTCAAAGTAATATATTAAAAATAATCAATAAGCTCATTTTATAGATAAGCAGTGCATTTGCAATTCAAATTGATTAAGAGATTTATTGGGCATGGTATCTCGTATCACTATAAAAATCAACTTGCATTCTCGTATGAACATTCCTTTAAAGATGGAGATGTAAAAGAATAATAGAGACAGAATTATCAAGGCATGTTTATAGCTTTTTGCATATCATTATTGCTTATAAAATTATTTTTGAATGGTAATATTGTTCTCTTCATCTTGCCATTTGCCGACTTTACAACTAAGTACATATTTCTACTATGCAGCTTAAGAAACAAATAAAAATTAATGCTTTTTTTTTATGTGAATGGTTCTAGCAAGTTATAAAGTCTTTGTAAAAGGTTGCCTTTTTAAATTATCTTATATAATATACTATTCAGGAATACTTTGCAAATGCATTCTTAGCAGAAAGTAGTTGATGGAAGTTCAGTGTCCTCAATTCTCATGACTTTAGTATTAATGCATACAGTACATTTTTTTTTCAGTATGCCTCTATACATAATCAAAATTTGTATTACTTAAAATTTTTTTTAATATAAATAATTTTATAATCTAAGATTCAGATTCCCTTTATACAAATGAGATTTTTTTTCATAAATTTTATTGTACATGATTAAACTTTTGTAAGTGAATGTTGAGGATACTTGATTAATTGATTTGAGCTAATAATGTTTGTTTCTTACCATTAACCACTCATTTTAGTTGTGATGCAAATATGCATTTGTCCTCGATGCCTGAACTTGCAATTGCAGGTGGACAAAAAAGAGGAAATATCAGTGACATAGATCTGCCAGTTATTGCCCAAGACCCACCTCCTACGAGATATAAACCATCTCCTCCTGTCACTCCACGTGAGCCATTTGAAGAAGATTCCAGAGATAGGGAGGTGGGGAGGAGGAGGAGGAGGAGGAGGAAGACGAGGAGGAGTACGATGAAGAGCCATTGATCCGTGCTCCACCTGTCATACCAGTAACAAATGCACCTCCATCTGTTGTTACAAATAGAGATAGTGATGATGAACAAGGTAGTTATCAGAAATCGACTTCCCACATATATATGTGGATTATGGTAACCGTGTCAAAGAAAGTACTTGTCTGTGTCTCTTACTTCAAAAAAGATGGCACTTGTGCCTTTGTCATGTCGAATTGATTGCTATCACAACAATTGGGAGAATGGCAGTAATAAGAATAATAGATCCGGGGTTGACAAAGCTGTATTTCATTTTTTTCATGTGACATTTAATATATACTTTTTCACCTATAAGCCTGTTGTCACTATTAAATGAGTTATTCCTATTCAAATTTGTTTCATAACTCAACACAAGTACCCTTATTCAATCCTCTATTATTTATCTTACTCTTTATTTCCAGTGTGTTGAATTCCTTGCGGCAAAACAATTGATTAAAAATTAGGAGGATATTTGTTTAGTTGTGGACACACTTTGTGGCATCTTATAAAAAAATAAAAGAAAAAACAGCTTGGTTCCACTGTAATATACTCTTTAGTAAGAAAATTATTCATCTACCCTTAGCTTTTATGCAATAAAATCTGTATTTTTTAAATCCTCCCAAACTTACCAATGGGACTTCTATTTACAATCTGTTCAACCTGAACTAATACTCTAGCTGGTTTTCATTTGCCATTAATCTCTTTTAAGGAGTTTTAGTTTTATTTTGTCACGTAAAATTTATATCTTATTCTGTTGAAAAGTTGACATTGTTTATCCTTATAAAATCCATTTTAGTATATGAACTTATATGTTAGTTTATTATCACCAGTTTAGACTTAGTACTGTTATTGGCATAGTATTTACTTATAATAGCCGCTGAGTGATTTCCGTAACAAAACAAGTTTTCAGGTCTCTGTTTAAAATATGAATATTTAAAAATACATTCAAGATAGTCGTACAGTATGAATATATTATTTCTACCAGTACCGTTTTACAGAAACTTGTATTATATATTTCATATATTTCAACAGTTACAGTTCGACCAGTTGACCCTGTGGCACCCCTAAGAGACCACTGTGTTCTTCCTGTTGAACCAGCACCAGAGGAAGTTGATGAAAACTCTGGATTTAGATTTGGTAAGAATTTTGCATGGAAGAAATGTATTGGAATTTGCTCAAAGTGATATACAACTATTCATGACATATGTCAGTGATTGAAATCATCCAGCATAATGAGGCCAGGGTAAATCGAACTCATTCTGGAATCCAATGTTGATATTGGCAATAGAATGATCTTCTCTGTATATGATGTGTAATTACCTAATTGTGCTTACGGGAAAGAGCCCAAAGCTCGTATTTTCCCGTCTCCTCATCGGTTCCATTTTGTACTTAGTGATACTTATCATACCTGTCCTTAAAACTATGGATTGAGATAGCATTAACTACCTCCTCGCTTAGCCAATTCCAATTATCAACTACTCTTACACTGAAAAAGTATTTCCTTACTTCCTGCAAAGAAGTTTTCTTACGAAGCTTCAAACTATGACCTCTAGTTCTAGAGCCAGCCATATCAAAATATCGATCCCTATCCACTCTATCATAACCATGAAGGAATTTAAAGACTGTCACCATATCCCCCCTCACTCTTCTAGCTTCGAGTGATGGTAAGTCTAATTCCCTCAGCCTCTCATCATAATTGAGATTGCGTATTTCTGGCACCAGTTTCGTGACATGTCTTTGAACTTTTTCAAGCTTAGCTATGTGCTTTTTCAAGTGTGGATTCCAAAAGGGGGCTGCATATTCGAGTTTTGGCCTCACATAGGTTACATAAATATTTCTGAACATTTCCTTGTCCATGTGCCTGAAGGCTACTCTTACATTTGATAAGAATGCATATGCTGCCCTTACTATGCCATTTATATGTATTTCTGGAGACAAATCTGCTAGTATGTTTACTCCTAGATCTCTCTCATTTTCTGTCTCTTGAAGTTGTACTCCAGCCACCGAGTAGTTAAGCTTTGGCCTTCTTGCACTTGTACCCATTCTCATTACCTTACATATTTGAAGTACTGCATTTCATTAGCCACCTTTCTGACCACTCATGCAGACTATTTAGATCTTCCTGAAGTTCTCTACCATTGTTCTCGTTTTTTACTTTCTTCACAATCTTTGCATCATCTGCAAACATATTCATGAATAAATTTACAGACTCTGGTAGGTAATTTACATATACAAGGAACAAAAGTGGCCCTAAAACTGAACCCTGTGGAACTCCACTACTAACTCTTCTCCATTCAGACACTGAGTATCTTACTCTAACCCTCTGTTCCCTTCCTTCTAAGTAAGTTTTTATCCATTCCAAGACATTTCCACCTATTCTAGCCATTGCTTGCAGCTTCCTAATAAGTCTCCCATGTGGAACGGTATCAAACGTTTTCTGGAAGTCTAGGAATATGCAATCTGCCCAGCCCTCTCTTTCCTGTAAGATTCGGCTTACCTCATCATAAAATTCTAATAAGTTTGCTACTGTTGATCTACCTTCTCTGAAGCCATGTTGCCTCACTGACAAAAAGTTGAAGGATTCCAAGTGAAGAGAGATATATTTCCTTAGTAGTTTCTCCATAAGTTTGCAAACTATGCTGGTCAAGGAAACTGGTCTATGGTTCAGAGCCGTATCCCTCCTTCCCTTTTTGCAGATAGGTATCACATTTGCTTGTTTCCAGCATCTTGGAATCTCCCCTGACTCCAGTGACTTTTTATATATGATACCCAGTGCCACTGATATTGAGTTTGTGCATTTTTTAATGTGTGTAAGTGTGACCATGAGCAAATGTTTGTTATATCATAGAGATGGAAGCGATTCTTATTTATATTTGTATTTAATATTTTTATGTAGCGAACAGAATTTTTTCTTGGTTGACTCCACCCAGCTGATCTTGGTATTCTATATGGTAGCTTAGTGTCATAGCCTCAGTATCCAACCCACCTGTTCCTGTTTTCAGGTTTTCAAGGTGGCTCATATGGCTTGTTTTGGCAGTGACATATTGGGATGAGAAGAGTATTGGTAGTTGTTATTTGGTAGTCTTAGCAATCAAAAGGTGTATCAGTATGTCATTAAATATGTGGGTTAGAAAATGGAATATTATCTTCAAAATCTTTGGCTTGGATAAGGTAAAAAAATGCCTCTCCTACAATTCTTTTAAAAAACTTAGGTTTCACCCTTGTGTTTTTTACTTTTCACAGAAACATACTTGTTATTTTTTGTGAATGTATGCAACTCTAGGATAGTACTTGAGCCATAGTGGTTCGTCATTACCTCTTATGTAATACTTAAGTCTTCATGAATGACATATTGAAGGGAAACAGAGGAACTAAGACCCGGTTCCATAACTTTGCATTAACTTCTACAAGAGATTTTACTCTTTTTCAACTGTCTTCTGATAGCCACACTCAGTCAAAAACAAACAATACTATCCAATACCATACCGTCTTGAGATATAGAATGAAATAATCTTGATCCAGTTAGTAAAAGAAAGCGTATACAGTATTGTGGAAGACTCTTAGATTATATGCAATGTAAATTTTATAACAAAATTTTAAAATTCAGTATGAGCCTCTTGTTGGAAAAGCGACTTCTGTGTGTTGTTGCTCGATGACATCATTATATATGTGCTGCTTTAGAGTATAGTGATTGAGGAAAGAATAAGAGAGAGCTGTATCGCATGATATAGCAAAAAGAGGAACGAAAACAGTTCAGGTATTGACTAATCCATCATTTTAGCAAAAAATCCGCACAGATTTATGAAATTACTATTGTGGAGGTGAAATTAGGTCATTACACACACACACACAAACCTCCCTCATCCAATAGTCGGGGAGGGATGATAGAGGATCTCCATGGGGTGTTGCAGCAGCAGGAGTAGCTATTAGGAGATTAAAACAGAATATCAAGGAATTACAGACAATAGTTATAAACCTTGATGATAAAATTCGGAGTATGTATAGAGAAATAAAAGAGAATGAAACACTCCGAGAGGAAATAAGATGTTTGGAGGAAGCAAATAAAGCACAAGGGAAGGAGAGAAAAAACTAGAAAAACGAATAGAGAATCTAGAAGGGAAAAAGATTGAACTAGAGACCAGAATTTCTAAACAATAATATAACAACAAACAACTGAATGACAACCTAAATGAATTAAATGTTAGTTCACTGCTCTCTTCTGAGAGAGACGAGATTGCAGCTTGGAATGTCCAAATTAAGGAAAGCATTGACCAGTTTACAAAAGAGTTTCAGGACCTGAATATGGAACATGATGCCATGAAAACTTCCTTTGCTGATGCACTAAAGGGGAATGTGGCAGTAAAAGAGGCTGTGAAGGTGGTGGCACTAGAAAACATACAAACAGTTGACTATAAAGAAAAAGTAATAAACAAAATTAAAGACGTTGTGATGGAAAGGGCAAATCCATTGATTAAACAGGCACTTGATAAAGAGAAAACAGTGGTAATCTCAGGCATAAGTGAATACCAGGAGTCAACATGGCAAGGGAGACCTGAAGAAAATAAAGCTAGGGTTGTAGATCTGATAAGAAAGCTTGGAGTAATTTGTGGTCCTGAGGATATTGTAATCATTCATAAACTAGGTAAATATTCGAGAGAGGGAAAGCAGAGACCAACAAAAGTAGCTTTTGAGAGAGGGAACACATGTAGAGAAATATTGATTAGGGAAAAAAGTCTAAAACACCCTCAAGAATTCAAAGAGGTGTTCATTAGATGATACAGAACACAGGGAGAGATGGAAAGGATCAAAAACTTGTTGCAAGAGTCTAGAAGGTTAAATGAGGAAAGAAATGAAGAAGAGAAGAAAAATTTTCGTTTCAGAGTTCTTCCAGACAAAGGGGAGATAAAGAATATAATGACAGAAGATCAGGGGATGGGGCCTCATTAAGATTGTTATAACACAAGTGCTGATGGATTAGCTGGTAAGGTAGTAGAATTAAAAGATAGGATTCACAACAGTAAGGCAGATATAGTATTAGTAACAGAGACTAAATTAAATGAGGACATAAACAGTGTCACAGTTTTTCCTAAGGGCTCCAGAATATTAAGGGTTGAAAGATCTGAGAGGACTAGTAGAGGGATAGCACTACTCATAAGTGAAAGGATTCAGATTGAAGAAATAAACTTGGCTATAGAAAGTGAGTTCAGGGAATTTCTTGTTGCTCGCATAAATCCTGGTCATAGAGCATTATAATAACTGTTGTATATAACCCACCAATGGAACCAATATAGCCTAGAATTTAAGAGGAAAGTCATATAGGTACTATTGAAGTCATAAACTCAGTTGTTAACATCGCACAGGAGAGAAAATGTAGGATTTTGATTATGGGAGATTTCAATCAAAAACAGATAGATTGGATAAATCTTGACCCACACAGTGGTGAGGACTTATTCGGGGCAAGATTCCTAGATTGCGTACAAGGCAATTTCCTACACCAACATGTAATGGAACCAACGAGGGCCAGGGATGAGGATGAGCCATCACTACTTGATCTGGTATTCACAGATAAAGTGTTGGATATTGAAAAAATTTAGTATGAACCACCATTTGGAAAGTGACCACTGTGTGTTCTTGATGGCGTATATCATTAAAGATGTTCTGCCTGAGAGTAGAGGCACTGTGGACATGAGGAGGAATTAGCCAAAAGGAGATTACATCAAAATGAATGAGCTCTTTGCAGTTATTGACTGGAGGACCTTATTTTACAACAAATCTGTACAAGAAATGTACATCTTTTGTGAGAAATATGGGTAGATAATAGATTGCTGCATACCTGTTACCAAAGTAGGTGTAATTCATGTCAGAGAGAAATGGTTCGATAATAAGCATAAAAAAGCTAAGGAGTGGAGAGACAAATGCTGCAAAAGGTATAGGAGGAGAAAAAACGTAAATGCCTGGCAAACCTACAAAAGAGCAAGAAATTATTACCTAAGTAAAAGAAGAGAGGCAGAGAGAGACTATGAAAGGGACATCACCAGGAAGGCTAAAGAAAATCCCAAGCTTTTCCACAGCTTTATCAGAGGAAAACTGAAGGTAAAAGAACAGGTTTTAAGGCTGAAGAGAGCAGATGGAAGCATCACTGAGACGGATGAAGAGATCTGCAAAGAATTGAATAAGGAGTTTCTGTCAGTATTTACAGTAGAAAATACCCTCAACCCCTCAGATTGCAGAGATAGAAGCTCATGAGCCGGTATTAGAGAACATCAACCTTTCAGTCACAGAGCTATACAAAGCGCTGATGGAGTTAGATGTTCATAAAGCTACAGGTCCTGATGTTATATCCCGTCATCTACTTAAGAAAAGTGCAAACTCAATATCAGTGGCACTAAGTATCATATTTAAAAAGTCACTGGAGTCAGGGGAGATTCCAAGATGCTGGAAACAAGCAAACATGATACCTATCTTCAAAAAGGGAAGGAGGGATACGGCTCTAAGCTATAGACCAGTTTCCTTGACCAGCATAGTTTGCAAAGTTATGGAGAAACTACTAAGGAAACATATCTCTCTTCACTTGGAATCCTTCAACTTTTTGTCAGTGAGACAACATGGCTTTAGAGAAGGTAGATGAACAGTAACAAACTTATTAGAATTTTATGATGAAGTAAGCCGAATCTTACAGGAAAGAGAGGGCTGGGCAGATTTCATATCCCTAGACTTCCAGAAAGCGTTTGACACTGTTCCAAATGGGAGACTTATTATGAAGCTGCAAGCAATGACTAGAATAGGTGGAAATGTCTTGGAATGGATAAAAACTTACTTAGAGGGAAGGGAACAGAGGGTAAAAGTAAGACACTCAGTGTCTGAATGGAGAAGCGTTAGTAGTGGAGTACCACAGGGTTCAGTTTTAGGGCCACTTTTGTTCCTTGTATATGTAAATTACCTACCAGAGTCTGTAAATTCATTCATGAATATGTTTGCAGATGATGCAAAGATTGTGAAGAAAGTAAGAAACGAGAACAATGGTAGAGAACTTCAGGAAGACCTAAATAGTCTGCATGAGTGGTCAGAAAAGTGGCTAATGAAATTCAATACTTCTAAATGTAAGGTAATGAGAATGGGTACTAGTGCAAGAAGGCCCAAGCTTGACTACTCGGTGGCAGGAGTACAACTTCAAGAGACAGAAAATGAGAGAGATCTAGGAGTAAACATACTGGCAGATTTGTCTCCAGAAATACATATAAATGGCATAGTAAGGGCAGCATATGCTTTCTTATCAAATGTAAGGGTAGCCTTCAGGCACATGGACAAGGAAATGTTCAGAAATATATATATAACCTATGTGAGGCCAAAACTTGAATATGCAGCCCTTTTAGGAATCTGCACTTGAAACAGCACCTAGTTAAGCTTGAAAAAGTTCAAAGACATGCCACGAAACTGGTGCCAGAAATACGCAATCTCAGTTATGATGAGAGGCTGAGCTAATTAGACTTACCATCACTCGAAGCTAGAAGATTGAGGGGAGATATGGTGACAGTCTTTAAATTCATTCATGGTTATGATATAGTGGATAGGGATCGATATTTTGATATGGCTGGCTCTAGAACTAGAGGTCATAGTTTGAAGCTTCATAAGAAAACTTCTTTGCAGGATGTAAGGAAGTACTTTTTCAATGTAAGAGTTGTTGATAATTGGAATTGGCTAAGCGAGGAGGTAGTTAATGCCAACTCAATCCATAGTTTTAAGGACAGGTATGATAAGTATTACTAAGTACAAAATGGAACCGACCAGGAGACGGGAAGATGCGAGCTTTAGGCCCTTTCCCGTCAGCACAAGTAGGTAATTACAATTATGTCTTTATTTTCCCGTAAGCACAATTAGGTAATCATATCTATATATATATATATATATATATATATATATATATATATATATATATATATATATATATATATATATATATATATATATATATATATATATAGCGAGCTTTAGGCCCTTTCCCGTCAGCACAAGTAGGTAATTACAATTATGTCTTTATTTTCCCGTAAGCACAATTAGGCCTAATCATATATATATATATATATATATATATATATATATATATATATATATATATAATATATATATATATATATATATATATATATATATATATATATATATATATATATATATATATATTATATATATATATATTATAATATATATATATATATATATATATATATATATATATATATATATATATATATATATATATATATATATATATATATATATATATATATATATATATATATAATATATATATATATATATATATATATTATATATATATATATATATATATATATATATATATATATATATATATATATATATATATATATATATATATATATATATATATATATATATATATATATACTTCAGATGAAGGGTCTTGTGGACTAAAATAAGACTGTCAGGGATGGTTTGTTGTTAAGTCTTCCTTCAGTTATGGTTCTCTTTCTATGCCTACATCATCATCGAATTTGTTTGGATGTTCGTGACACTTCTTACTATCCCTTCACATCTGATAAGCCTCAATACTCCCCATCTCTGTTTCTCTCCATATGTTTTCTTCGTGGCCAGGCCTGATGAGAGTATATTATATTTTCTGGCCCATTCTGGTGTGGCAAAAAAAACACACACACACATATATATATATATATACTATATATATATATATATATATATATATATATATATATATATATATATATATATATATATATATATATATATATATATATATATATATATATATATATATATATATATATATATATATATATATATATATATATATATATATATATATATATATATATATATATATATATATATATATATATATATATATATATATATATATATATATATAATGCTTTCTTCATTGATAAGAGATATTTTCCTCCTTAGATGAAAACTACAAAGGTGGCTATAATTTTGGTGAGTTACAAGTTTCAGATTGTGCCAGCCCTCATAATGATTAAACCCTTATCCCAGCTTGCGATGACATACGTAGCATTTTGTTAACACGCATGTCCATATCCCTCATAACCCATATAATGCGCAAAGATCGTACAGTCTAAGGTTCAGTACAATAGAGCTGTAGTTTATTCATCTAATATGCATAACTACTATATTAAATGTTCTAAGAATCATAGACATCCAGATATTTTGTATCACACTACATTCGGTGATGTATTTTCCTTTTCTCTTGCAAACACGTTATGAATTCTTCCATTTTACATTACAGTTACTTGCTTGAGAGCATAACATGATTTTGTTTACAACTTTCTGCGATCTTAAGGTGAAGGTATTCATTCTTGCATATATTTGCAAAATGGTTAACCATGTTTCATATTAGGTGTGTGTTGTTCTAGGGTTAATAGGGTGTAGAATTTCTTGATATTATAAAGATGAGTAACCTTCAGAACCCCATTTAAAGTTAAATGACCCGTTAATGTTAAGATAGGTTATGCTATACTAGGCTAAGCTAGGTAACTTGCCTTGTAAATGTGAAAAACAATAGAGCACACTGGAGTTACATTTCTTTATAAGGTCTGAATCGCCTACAGTTGCATTAGTAATTCAGTGCAAATATATCAAGCAGATAGTTTTTTCTTTTTTTTTAAACACACAATGTAAATTCAAAGTGTCTTTGAACTCTTTCATCCATGACCCTCCAGAGTGGATATGTTTTCAGAGCAAAATTTTTTGGGAAGCATGTTTTTTTGGATGCAATATATTTAAATATATTTTATATACATTTAAATTATTTAAATATACAGTTATTAATGTTTTTAAATTAGTAGGAATTAAAAAAAAAGATAGTTTTCAAAGTATTTAATGCATACAAGTATATATATTTTTTTTACAATACTATACACGCATATATTTGCACAAAAATTTATAAATAATGTAATAAAAACAAATTTAAATACCAATATTTAGGTCAACTGCCTTCAAGTAATACATACGAAAGGGAAATACACTTGATCTATAGTTCCCCAACATGACTATTTTTTTTAGGCTTCTCGGGTTCTTGTTGGATATTGAGGTTTGAGAAGTGAGGAGGAGGCTTGAGGGATTGGCTGTTTAAGTGTTTGATTTTTAGGGAACCATGACTGCTATTTAAAACTAACTGAAGAAAAATTAAGTACATAACATTTATAAGTCATTATTTTTTAAAGTAGAATCCTGCTCAAGAGCCTGTGGGATCCCTTATATTGCAGTTGCTTCATAGGAGCCATATCCTAGAACTTTTTTATTTTTATTTTATGCTTGTTAATCAGTTTGTATTTAATTCCCAAGCTTTAATATTAATCCCCAAAAATCTCATCGTGTAACTTTTTATCTAGGTATTACTGCATGCGACCATGCTGCAAAAAATTACATTGGAAGGGTTAGAAATTTTACTGTCTGAATCATTACGCTAAATATTTAAATCAAATATCAATTAGGTCCTATGACTTTAAAACCCAGTTATGTTTTTTGCCTTTAAAGGTATGATGGAATCAGTTGCTTGATGCCTGTTTAAAAAAAAAAAATTATTTAGCCATTTTGCAATTTAATTTATTAATGTTAAGATCAGTTTTATTTACAAAGTTGTCCCTCATCTTACATGGTTTTCAGTAGTGCGGTTTTCATTATACAGTACACAGTTAGAAACTTTTATAAATAATATCATGTCATTTCTCCCCCCCTTAAAATATATTTTAACCACTTCAGTACTATACTTACATAATTTTAAATTGTATTCGGCAGTTTTATTATAGTACAGTAATCAAATCATAATTCAAATTATACAGGAGGGTGGAAATCGATTATGTGCTAGTATAGACACATTTCTATAAGAGTGTTGCCTATATGTGATTTTTTTTACTAACTCGAAAGTTGTGGAACCAGTTAATAGTGTATGATGAAGGACAACTTTAATGTATATTCAAAAATGTAGAACATAAATACTGCAGTAATACAAATAACAGCTGTAGTAAAAGAAAGAAAATTTTACCGTAAAACTTGACTATCCTTTTACATAAGTACTGTGTTGGACCCTAGAAGACTTAGTTTATTTTAAAGTCTTCTGCAATAATATGAAAAAAAAAATTACTTTTAAATTTTAAATTTGGATTCATCACTAACAGTGCTTTGTTTAGAATAATTTTTCTTATCTTTTTAATTCTTCTCAAATTCTGTTATATAAAAAAATATCCTTTTACTTATAAGCTGTAACTATAAGTTCTATTTTAAACTACAAGTTCTTATCATAATGAGTGAAGCCCTAATTTTTTTTATTGATTTTCATAGGAAGCAAACGAATTAGTCGCATTGAATTTGAAAACCTGCCTGACAGTCCTCGAGCTGATTTCAAATTCTCATTTGATTTAAAGACAATAGCCTTGGAAGGCATAATATTCTACAGTGCTGATGCAGGTCATCGAGACTACATAACTTTCTATCTTAAAGATGGCAAGGTAAAGTATAATGAAAACTTTTTTTTTTTTATCAAATTTTACACCTCTAATGCATAGCAAGAAATTATTTTATGAGGTATTTAAATCTAGATAACTGGTTAATTTTATTTGTTATGTGTTACCTCTGCCCCAAACTCAAACCTTGATGTATGCTTAAAATGTACGTCTGTGTGCTCATTACAGCTTGTGTTCAGTTTCAATCCTGGAACAGGAGCAGCACTTATGCGAACAGTACAGAATATCAATGATGGCCAGTGGCATAATGTAGTGGTGGAACGACGTCAAGAGTATGGTTTGCTCTACATTAATGGAACTGAAATGGCTACAGGGACAAGCAAAGGAGATTCCAAATATATAGATTTAGAAGTAAGTAGAAAACTAGCATTCTCCTATTCTTTCTTTTATCCTCCTCTTCCTCCTGTGTTCCTCTACTTCCTACTATCCTCTACTTTCCATTTTTCTCTTCTTCCTCCTATTCAATATCTTGTTCCTCCTCCCATTCTCTGCTTGTTATTTTTTCAACAGGATGACATATCCCTCTGAAGACAGCAAGATAGTCACAATGGAATGAAATGGGAAGGCAAAAGGGATTTATCGTATCCACCCATTATCACCCTTTCAGTCACTCAGCCATGGCTCAATTTTAATGATTAGCACAACCCTACAGTAACTCAAACTCTCCAGGTTAGCCTGAACATCTACTCTTTTGTCTTGCCACTTTAGATTAAAGAGGAAAAATAGATATGTTATTCTTATGGTACCCCATGTCAGCTCAGCAAGTAAGGGACAAAAGTATTAGACACATGATTTTAATAGCAAAACAGAATCTTCGTGATTGTAGACTTCGTTGAGGGCAGAAATGCCACCTCGCACCTACCATGCACAGTTATTCTCTTATTGTGTACTGCAAGCATACTTTGTCTATGTCCTATATTCAGTTACTTTTTGGATTTTCATGATAAGTCCTTGCTCCTGACTTCCACACAAGTGAGATATGACATATTTTTGTATTCAAAAATTTATTTTACATTGAACAATGAGCTGAAGTTTTTTGGTAAAAATCTCCATTTTTATACAGTTTTAAACCATTTAATTGGTAATTCTGTATGCATGTAGAATACTCAACACCAATAACATTATTTATCCGTGATCAGTATGAAATATGGAATAAGTGTATAAGCCTGCATCATTGTAGAATATGGAAGATCAATGATCTGTAAATGTCTCTATCATTGTGGAATATGGCACACATCAAAGCAGTACAAATATGCATTAATGCAGAATTTATACAATTTGACTCACTATTACCCCCATTATGGAGATGAACACATATAACTTGGAGCTGGCAAAGTAAGGCTGGATGCCCTTCCTAACACCCCGCAAGCTTAATCACAGAGTTGTCACCTCTCACGTCGAGTATTCTATCCACTGTGCTGTTGTGGTTCCCAAAAACATGTATTTTTGTGGAAAAAGAATCTATTTTCTTTGAAGATGAGCACATGGTACATTTATCCAAGTTTGTAATTTTGTGCATGTTTCCAAAACCAGTTTTTCAGATTCACCTCAGTCTCCATTCTGAGTTTGTTTCCTCACCTTACTTGTCATGGAGTAACTCCTTAGCATCTTCTCTTACAAGCCAGTCAGTGAACCATTTATGGATACATTTTACTTGAAACTTAATAATTCTACAAGGCCTCACCTGCCAGTCATTGAGTTACTCCTAAAGACCTTCCTTTACATGATATTGAGTCACCTTCAAGGTCTCCCCTATTACGTAATTTATTGATCTCTCTAAGCGAATGATGGATTGAAATTTTCTTTCCCACCACTACATTTAGCTTCAGAAATCCTAGTCATTTATGGATTTATGAACACACCATGATTATTAACAAAAATAATATATAACAGATCAAACCTAATACAGAAGCTCACCAAGTTACAAACATTCACAGATACAAACAGAAACTTATCCTTTATCTAGCAATGTATTAATGGTGTAATATTGTACTGTACTGTGATATTACATTATTATTAATGTATAAAAATTCACTAATACTATAATTTGTTTTATGTATTAGTTAAGTGCCTTTAGACTAAGTACTGTACAGTACTCCATAAGTATGTACTGTACAGTGCTTTTTTTTTTTACCAAAACACAATTTTAGGAACAATTCTACTTACACTCAGACTGCTGAAACCTAACTAGTTCATAAGTTGGGAAGTTTCTGTACATATATTTTTATTCCTATCCTGGAGTTTTTATTATGCCTTTATATTTCAGAAACCATATTACTATGGTGGTCTTAACCCTGAAGTTGTTGAGCTAGTAAGACCTAATACTGAGGGAACCGATCTTTCCTTTAATGGTTGCTTGAGAAATATCAGAATGAACAACCAGCGTTTGGGAGGACCTCATGAAGCGCACAGCCTTAGCCGTTGTTCTGAAAATGTGGAACCTGGTATATTCTTGGGAGAAGGTCTTCGCTCACATGTCATATTAAGTAAGGAGAGAAATGTTTTTTTATAACATCAAATGTTTTGCTCCTGAAGTTAGATATATATATCATATATAATTACTCAAGACGATATTATATACACTGCCAATGGCACTATATATAATATCACTTTCCCTTCATAACTGTGTCACAATGTTAATCCTTTTTCCTGACAACATCAAATGGGAAGACTATTTTTTCTTTGCATGGCGTCAAACAATACCCCTGCTTGGGAGAGAAAAGCGCTTTACTTGTATTGTGTCATAAGAGCTGACTACAAGGAGTAAAGGACCATAAGGTTGGCAGTCCCATCCTCCCTGGAATACCCTGAAATATTATTTTCTTGCCTCTGAACAGCTGATGCAAGGATTGAGAATGCCTTTCCTTTTTTATTTAATTGTTACTGCTCTGCTGCAGAAGAAGAGGAAAAAATACATTCACCTGAGTGATGCATTTAATGCTTTACAAGCAATGAAAGTCGACAGTTCATCTCACGGAGACTTCAGAATCAAGGATGCTCCTCCCTAATCTGTTGCGACACTAGCAACAGTCACTCATTATATTTCACAAGTGTGAATCTAAAAAGAGAGAAATAGTGGGAAGAAGGGTGGGTGCTGACTGGCTGCAGATATGGAAAAATACATTCATCCCTCAAATCACCTATTTCTGTGTCTGTATGCATCCCATAAATAGCACTGAAAGCACAAAACATACAAAGGGCTGACAGAATTCTAGACTTCATGGGAGAGGTAAGAATGTTACCTCTTGAACATCTGACAGGTAAAATAAGTTAAAAAATGTTGGTAATTTTGTGTAGTCTAATAGTAGTCCCTGGTGATAACTAAGGAATTTCACCCTATTGTGTCATAGTTACTAAAAGGGATATCCTTTGTGATGGGAGAAAAAATCTATACGTGTTCCCTGTGGTATTGGTGTTGAAAGGTGAATGAATTTCTCCCTCCTATTTCCCTTGTGTATAACACTTCAACGACACGTCTATCATTATTTGTGAGGAAGAAAGAATTCTGCCTCGTATGTTCTTTACGTCGTCAGAATGGACTATAAAGGATTGATTTTTTCTTGCTACAAAACAATTGGCAGAGGAGACAAGGCTGAACGTTGAAACCCTTATGTTTTAATACTATAGCTACGTTTGCAGACATCCAGCTGTCTCAATAGGATATGATTTCTTGGCTAAAAAAAGAAAAAGTAATTACTTTTAAATTTAAAAAATTATGTCGATAAAACTACTAGAACCTTTTTTCACAACTCAGGAAAACGCTTTAGTGTGGGGCGTGTATTTGAGATGACACTGGACATAAAACCAAGAAGGAATAATGGCGTCATCATGTCTGTTCACGGTCGCCGAGATTTTGTGATGCTTCAGCTAAAAGATGGTGCTGTGGAGCTCAGTGTAGACAATGGGAAAGGAGTTATTACAGCTAGGTACACATTACCATCTGAGTGGATGATATGTGATGGGGCCTGGCATTCTGTTCAAGGTAAGAAACCTGTAGAACTCTTAATTTCATTCGGTACTTCTTTTCAAGTTAATTTTTTCTTTATAGTTTAGATCAGCCTTTTTTTAGCCTGGGTAAACCCTGGAAATATATTTTTTCTCAAGGAACTCGAGTATGACAATATATATACAAATCATAATGATCATGAGATTATAGATATGATAATCATGATTCTAGAAGTAATTGCCATTATTCCTATGAAGAGCACGCCAATATATTATAGATTACAGTCTATAATTTAAAATCCTATAGAGGGGGGTCCCCGTTTAATGTCAGGGTTCCATTCCTAACAACTGATTTAACTCTGATTTCAACTCAAGTCGGAACACACTTATAATTCGAACCTACGTCCCCCACTAGTGCTAAAAGTAAATACTCTAAAACACAGAAAAATAATCTAAGTTCTTAATCTGAGACATAAAAATAGTAAAATTACACTATGCTTACCTATGCTACTATGGTTGATTGGCACCTGGATAACTGGATAACTTCGGGTCCCATATCCAATTTAAGGTCTAATAGCTTAACACCAGCGAATGAGCACAAGAACAAGTGGGTGACGCTTCTTCTTCCCCCCTTTTCCATTTTCACGGCATTAAACAATCTATTTGCTCTCTCCTGAATCAACAGGAGGCTCTCTGGGATGTGCTATTGAAGCTGGTCATCCAGCCAAAGCACTTATGATATCTTGATGTTGAAAGTACGTATCCAAAGTGAATGAGCACAATAAACAATATGGCAGACAAGAGAGTGAGAAGCACAGCTTTTTCTCAACTCTTCAGGCTTTCTCTCAACTCCCGAAATTTTGTCAAACAACCTTGTTAAAAACTCCACTGTAATCTCTTCCAAACATCTCCAAGCTCCAACGGAATATCACCAGGACCAATAGCCTTTCCTTTCTTCCTCCTCTTCATAGCTGTCCTGACTTTCTCCTCACTGATCCACTGCACTTCCAGATCCACTATCTCTAACATTATCCATCATTCTCTCTCATTTTCTTCATTAATCAGTTCCTCAAAATTCTACACTCTCCTCACTTTTCAACACATGTCCATCTGCCTCCTTTATAAGACTAACCTCATACACATCCTCCTTCCTCGGTCCCTCTGTCTGGCCAACTGATACAAGTCCTTTGCTCCCATTATGTCAAACTTACACAGCTCATTATAAGCCTTTCTTTGCCTTGCTTCGACACTCATTATACTCCTATCTGCATTTTTCGTTACTTTGGCTATTTCAGTTCTTTTTCTTTTTATTCTTCCCCAGATGTCTTTATGCCACCACCATGTATCCTTATCTTCTTTCCTCTTTCCAGAAGTCACACTCAGAACCTCCCAAGATGCTTCCCTCACCACTTCCACAGTAGTTGCCCAGTCATTCAGCAACCTTCACCATTATCCAGTGCCTCACCACGTTCTCACTGAATTTCATACAATATTCTTCCTTCCTCAACTTCCACCATCTGATCCTTTGTTCATCCTTACTCTCTTCCTTTTCTTCACCTTCAGAGTTATTCTACTTGCAACCATCCAATATTGTCGGTCTATACTACCCTACCACCTTGTAGTCTCCAATCTCTTCTAGGGTGCATTGCCTGCTCAGTACGAAGTCCACCATTGTGTTCCTTCCTCCACTTTCATACGTCACACTGTGCTCCTCATCCGCCTTAAAAATTGTGTCCACCACAGCCATTTCCATCCTTTTCACCAAATCCACCACCATCTGCATTTCCTCATTTATATTCCCTTAGCTGTAACTACCCATCACACCTGTTCCTTATTTGCTGTGCATAAAAACTGATGACATTCATCATCTTTTCATATTCCAGCTTAACACTCATCACTATCAGATGCTCTTTTCACCTATGATACAGTTTTAATTTGTTTCTTTTGGGCTTTTCTCTACACCAGTTCTACTCCCACACCATAATAGAACAGTGTAAATCACTCGCCAATGTGGGTCCTATTATGTGGCAAAGAAAACTGAGGGGAGGAAAGTTTTTTAGTCTAAATATATATTAATATATTTTCTTCTAAAATTTAATTTCCTCTTTGTAACTTTTAACTTGTGTTTTTCTCCTCCAGTTATTAAAAATAAGAACATAGCAATTCTTGTGGTGGATGGTACATCAACTAGTCCTGTATCTGGCAAGATAGGAGCCACATCCACTGACACCAAGCATCCTCTGTTCTTGGGAACGCAGCCTCGAATAAATATAAGACGTGGAGAATCTGCTTCCGAAAAATATGTAGGTTGCATGCGAAATGTTACTATCAATAAAGATCCTGTTGATTTAGCTTATGCTACATTTGTTGGAAATGTTGATGCTGGGTCTTGCCCAACAATATAAAATACAATAAACTTCACATGAATCACAACGATACAATGTTTGTCCGATTATGCATTGTAGATGATGTTTCTAAAGGAACACAAAATATGTCCACTATTCTCTGATTTTTTAAAAACTAAATGACTCTAGCTGAAAGCAAAGTATTATTGTTATCTAACTTTCTTAAGATCTGTTCATGCTAGATGTTTGATACCACAATTAACACACAAAGAATTCCTATGCAAAAAATATTT
>JAXCGZ010000037.1:157500-208530 GCA_037179515.1 Halocaridina rubra
GCAGTGATAGAAGCTCAAGGGTCGGTATTAGATGTTCATAAAGCTACAGGTCCTGATGACATATCCCCTCATGTACTTAAAAAATGCGCAAACTCAATATCAGTGGCACTAAGTATCATATTTAAAAAGTCACTGGAGTCAGGGGAGATTCAAAGATGCTGGAAACAAACAAATGTGATACCTATCTTCAAAAAGGGAAGGAGGGATACGGCTCTGAACTATAGACCAGTTTCCTTGACCAGATTAGTTTGCAAAGTTATGGAGAAACTACTAAGGAAACATATCTCTCTTCACTTGGAATCCTTCAACTTTTTGTCAGTGAGGCAACATGGCTTCAGAGAAGGTAGATCAACAGTAACAAACTTATTAGAATTTTATGATGAGGTAAGCCAAATCTTACAGGAAAGAGAGGGCTGGGCAGATTGCATATTCCTAGACTTCCAGAGAGCGTTTGACACTGTTCCACATGGGAGACTTATTAGGAAGCTACAATCAATGGCTAGAATAGGTGGAAATGTTTTGGAATGGATAAAAACTTACTTAGAAGGAAGGGAACAGAGGGTTAGAGTAAGACACCCAGTGTCTGAATGGAGAAGAGTTAGTAGTGGAGTTCCACAGGGTTCAGTTTTAGGGCCACTTTTGTTCCTTGTATATGTAAATGACCTACCAGAGTCTGTAAATTCATTCATGAATATATTTGCAGATGATGCAAAGATTGTGAAGAAAGTAAAAAACGAGAACAATGGTAGAGAACTTCAGGAGGATCTAAATAATCTGCATGAGTGGTCAGAAAAGTGGCTAATGAAATTCAGTACTTCAAAATGTAAGGTAATGAGAATGGGTACAAGTGCAAGAAGGCCCAAGCTTGACTACTCGGTGGCTGGAGTACAACTTCAAGAGACAGAAAATGAGAGAGATCTAGGAGTAAACATACTGGCAGATTTTTCTCCAGAACTACATATAAATGGCATAGTAAGGGCAGCATATGCATTCTTATCAAATGTAAGGGTAGCCTTCAGGCACATGGACAAGGAAATGTTCAGAAATATTTATGTAACGTATGTGAGGCCAAAACTCGAATATGCAGCCCCCTTTTGGAATCCGCACTTGAAAAAGCACATAGCTAAGCTTGAAAAAGTTCAAAGACATGCCACGAAACTGGTGCCAGAAATACGCAATCTCAGTTATGATGAGGGGCTGAGGGAATTAGACTTACCATCACTCGAAGCTAGAAGAGTGAGGGGGGATATGGTGACAGTCTTTAAATTCCTTCATGGTTATAATAGAGTGGATAGGGATCGATATTTTGACATGGCTGGCTCTAGAACTAGAGGTCATAGTTTGGAGCTCGTAAGAAAACTTCTTTGCAAGATGTAAGAAAATACTTTTCAGTGTAAGAGTAGTTGATAATTGGAATTGGCTAAGCGAGGAGGTAGTTAATGGTATCTCAATCCATTGTTTCAAGGACAGGTATGATAAGTATGACTAAGTATAAAATGGAACCGATGAGGAGACGGGAAGATACGAGCTTTGGGCTCTTTCCCGTAAACACAATTAGGTAATCACATAATTAATATATATATATATATATATATATATATATATATATATATATATATATATATATATATATATATATATATATATATATATATATATATATATATATATATATATATATATATATATATATATATATATATATATATATATATATATATATATATATATATATATATATCTATATATATATATATATATATATATATATATATATATATATATATATATATATATCATCTATATACATATACACACAGAGTAGAGGCACTGAGGACATGAGGAGGAACTATCCGAAAGGAGATTACATCAAAATGAACTAGCTTTTTGCAGTTATTGACTGGAGAACCTTATTTTACAACAAATCTGTACAAGAAATGTATGACATCTTTTGTGAGAAATATGGGAAGATAGTAGATTGCTGCATACCTGTCACCAAAGTAGGTGTAATTCATGCCAGAGAGACGTGGTTCGATAATGAGTGTAAAAGAGCTTTAGGAGTGGAGAGACAAATGCTGGAAAAGGTATAGGAGGAGAAAAACATAAATACCTGGCAAACCTACAAAAGAGCAAGAAATGACTACCTAAGTAATAGGAGAGAGGCAGAGAGAGACTATGAGAGGGACATCACCAGGAAGGCTAAAGAAAATCCCAAGCTTTTCCACAGCTTTATCAGAGGAAAACTGAAGGTAAAAGAACAGGTTTTAAGGCTAAAGAGAGCGGATGGAAGCATCACTGAGACGGATGAAGAGATCTGCAAAGAATTGAACAAGGAGTTTCAGTCAGTATTTACAGTAGAAAATACCCCACCCCCTCAGATTGCAGAGATAGAAGCTCAAGGGCCAATATTAGAGAACATCAACCTTACAGCCACAGAATTATGCAATAATAATACTTTATTTCCATTTCAATACAATGGGTATTCGTCAGCCAGGGTAAGCCCCAACCCCCCACTGTGGTGTCCACCCACAGCAGTTCCTGCCAGTAAACAGCTTAAACTCTCAGTCTTGGACGGGAACCGATCTTTCGACCTCATGAATGCGAAGCCAGCGCATTACCACTGATGGATTTAGATATTCATAAAGCTACAGGTCCTGATGACATATCCCCTCATGTACTTAAAAAATGCGCAAACTCAATATCAGTGGCACTAAGTATCATATTTAAAAAGTCACTGGAGTCAGGGGAGATTCAAAGATGCTGGAAACAAACAAATGTGATACCTATCTTCAAAAAGGGAAGAAGGGATACGGCTCTGAACTGTAGACCAGTTTCCTTGACCAGCATAGTTTGCAAAGTTATGGAGAAACTACTAAGGAAACATATCTCTCTTCACTTGGAATCCTTCAACTTTTTGTCAGTGAGGCAACATGGCTTCAGAGAAGGTAGATCAACAGTAACAAACTTATTAGAGTTTTATGATGAGGTAAGCCGAATCTTACAGGAAAGAGAGGGCTGGGCAGATTGCATATTCCTAGACTTCCAGAAAGCGTTTGACACTGTTCCACATGGGAGACTTATTAGGAAGCTGCAAGCAATGGCTAGAATAGGTGGAAATGTCCTGGAATGGATAAAACCTTACTTAGAAGGAAGGGAACAGAGCGTTAGAGTAAGGCACTCAGTGTCTGACTGGAGAAGAGTTTGTAGTGGAGTTCCACAGGGTTCAGTTTTAGAGCCACTTTTGTTCCTTGTATATGTAAATGACCTACCAGAGTCTGTAAATTCATTCATGAATATGTTTGCAGATGATGCAAAGATTGTGAAGAAAGTAAAAAACGAGAACAATGGTAGAGAACTTCAGGAGGATCTAAATAATCTGCATGAGTGGTCAGAAAAGTGGCCAATGAAATTCAATACTTCAAAATGTAAGGTAATGAGAATGGGTACAAGTGCAAGAAGGCCCAAGCTGAAGTGAACGCTCAGTCCCTGCTCGCTCATTTTGAGGAAATAATAATGCTAACAAAAGACTACAACATAGACATCCTCTGTGTAAGTGAAACTTGGCTTCCTCCTACAACTGAAAATAAATATGTGAATATCCCAGAGTTTAAAATATTTCGCAATGACCATGGCCGAGGGGGTGAGGTTTGTATTTATGTTAGAAATTATCTTAGTGCATCAGAAATAACCACAGGTTTAGAAAAAACTGAGGAGCTCGAAGATTTATGGATCACTGTGCAGTATCAGAAACTTCCATCTTTCATTGTAGGGTGTGTTTACCGTCACCCTAAAGCACCTACCAGTTCATTCAGTCATCTGCTAGAAACATTCAGAAATATCTGTGTGCGTCATAAACCTATATACATACTTGGTGATTTTAATGATGACTTGCTCTCAGCAGATAACAAAATGACAAGGGTGATCAACACTGTGAAGTTAACACAAATAGTGACAAAACCGACCCGCATAACCCCTAATTCTAGGACTCTTATAGATCTGATAATAACAAATAAAGTGGAAAGTATACCCTATTGGGACGTAGTTCCCTGCCCAATTGCAGACCACGAGCTGAACATTGCTATGCTAAACATAAACAAGCCGAAAAGGAAGCCTCTCCTCAAGACATTCCGGTGTCTAAAAAATTACTCCCCTGATATCTTTTGTGAAACATTAACCAACAACACAAATGCACTTAATATAATCAAATACACAGATAACGTCGATTTGCAGGTTGAGATTTTAACAAAAGTCTTCCTTGAATGCTTAGATAGTTGTGCACCCATTGTAACAAGAAAAATAACCCGCCCCTCAGCCCCCTGGCTAACTAATGACATCAAAGAGGCAATGCAAATCAGAAATCAAATACAAAAAGAGCTAAAAATGAATAGATATGATATGACTCTCCGAGAACGTTATAAAACAGAAAAGAAACGTGTCAGATCTCTCATCAGTGTAAGTAAAAAAGACTTTTACAAAAAAACAATTTAATGACTCTAGACATGATACAGCAGCAACATGGAAAGTGATAAGAAGCATGATGCCAAATGAAAGGAGTACCTCAGATAGTTATGAAAATATTACGGAGTTGAAAGACAAAGCAGATAACTTTAATAACTATTTTGCTAACGTTGGCAAAAATACATATGAAAAAAATCAAGAAAACATCAACTCAGTGAATATGAGTAATTGCTTAAATGACAATTCTTCCAATGAAAACACAAGAGAGTACTTCAAGATAAATCCTATCGATTGTGCTACCCTAATTCTTACCATAAAGAGCCTAAGAAACTCTGGCTCTTATGGTTCAGATGGTATACCATTTCAGTTCATCAAAGATGCTCTACCCATGATTGCATCCTATATTCTAACTATTATGAACACTTCCATTGTCACTAAAAAGTTTCCTGACTCTTGGAAAATATCACATGTAAAACCTCTGCATAAAAAGGGGGACAGAGAAGATGTGACAAACTATCGTCCCATTTCCCTGCTACCCATTTTCTCTAAAATATTAGAAAAAATTGTTGCATGCCAACTTATGTCATATTTAGAATCAAATAGACTACTAACGATTAACCAACATGGTTTCAGACCAAAACTCTCGACGGAAACTGCACTGCTTAAAGTTACGAATAGTATATATAATAATATAGATATGAAAAAAATACCTTTGCTTATATTATTAGACTTATCAAAAGCCTTCGACAGTGTAAACCATGAAATTCTTTTAAGTAAATGTATTAACTTAAATATTGATCCAAGCTGGTTTAGCGAGTATCTATCTAATCGTATACAGTCCATACGTCTTAACAACATTATCTCTGTGCCAAAAAATGTATAATTTGGTGTTCCACAGGGATCAGTACTTGGTCCTATCCTCTTCTCCATTTACGTAAATGATCTATCTTCTTTCATTTCTGACTGTCTAGTCGTACAATATGCAGATGACACTCAACTACTCCTTAGTGGTGATATTAATAATCTCCCAGAGCTAACTTTAAGAGCAGAAAACACTCTGTCAAAAATTAAAACCTATTTCCAAGAAATTGGGCTATTAATTAACGAAAGTAAAACACAGTGCATATTTATTGGTTGAAGGTTCCACATAGCACAAATTCCAGAAACCACAACAATTAATTTTTGCGACACTATTATCACACCTAGCAAAACAGTAAAAAACCTAGGAATTCACTTTGATAACCACATGTTGTTTGATTCCCACATAGATAAAGTATGCAAAAAGGTTACAGGAACATTAATGTACTTATCACGTATAAAAGACAATTTTGAGACTACCACTCGAATAACTGTTGTTGAATCTCTAGCCCTAAGTCACATTAATTACTGCACAACTGTTTGGGGAGCTACCACTAAGACTCAGATAAACAGAATACAGAAGCTTATTAATTTTGCAACTCGATTTGCCCTGGGAGGAATAAGATAATATGACCACATCACACCAGCTCTCAATAAACTTGGGTGGCTGCGGGCAGAAAATAAGGTCGCTTATGCTATTTATGTTTTTGTATTCAAAATTTTGGACCATCATTATCCTAGCTGGCTATTTGATTTAAAAACAGTCAGGGATATAAGGGGAAGCAACACAAGACAGAGCAGTGAGCTCTTTATTCACAGAACAAACACAGAAGCAGGTTCAAAGATGATCACTATCAAAGGGCCAACACTCTAGAATAATATTCCAGAGCATCTTCAAACTGCATCCTCCTTCACAGCTTTCAAAGGCAAACTATATAGTTTTCTTTTGGACAAATAGTTGCTGCTCATTAAGAACTAATTATTCTCATTGTAAGGAAACAAATATGGAAATGATGCCGATAATAACGATCCTGTATCTAGTGGCATACTTACTACTTTATTATTAACATTATTGTTAACATTTTTATTACAGCATTATTATTTTCTACGAAAGCTACATTTAATTTAACTATATGTCTAACCCTCTTATTTATTAGTTTAATTACAAATCTACTTATAAGTTACTATTAATGTTGAATAACCATTGTACAAAATGGAAATAAATGTTTGTTTGTTTGTTTGTTTGTTTGACTACTCGGTGGCTGGAGTACAACTTCAAGAGACAGAAAATGAGAGAGATCTAGGAGTAAACATACTGGCAGATTTGTCTCCAGAAATACATATAAAATGTAACCTATGTGAGGCCAAAACTCGAATATGCAGCCCCCTTTTGGAATCCACATTTGAATAAGCACATAGCTAAGCTTGAAAAAGTTCAAAGACATGCCACGAAACTGGTGCCAGAAATTCGCAATCTCAGTTATGATGAGAGGCTGAGGGAATTAGACTTACCATCACTCGAAGCTAGAAGATTGAGGGGGGCTATGGTGATAGTCTTTAAATTCCTTCATGGTTATGATAGAGTGGATAGGGATCGATATTTTGATATGGCTGGCTCTAGAACTAGAGGTCATAGTTTGAAGCTTCGTAAGAAAACTTCTTTGCAGGATGTAAGGAAATACTTTTTCAGTGTAAGAGTAGTTGATAATTGGAAATGGCTAAGCGAGGAGGTCGTTAATGCTATCTCAATCCATAGTTTTAAGGACAGGTATGATAAGTATCACTGAGTATAAAATGGAACCGATGAGAAGACGGGAAGATACGAGCTTTGGCCTCTTTCCCGTAAACACAATTAGGTAAGTAAAATTAGGTAAGTACATATATATATATATATATATATATATATATATATATATATATATATATATATATATATATATATATATTATATATATATATATATATATATATATATATGGGAAAGAGTGAACAGTGGTATAGAAATTGATGGAATATTAATGGATTACACAGTTTTGACCAAAATGTTGTGGAAGAGTACTGGATGTGAATACACTGAAAGAGACTTGGAATGTCTCTCCATTGGTGAAGAATCACCAAGAGCTTCGTGAAAGGAAGAGAAAATTCGTAAGTGAGCTAAAGGAAAAACAATGTGAGTACCAGGCATGTCTGAGGAATGTGTGCAATGTAATGAAAGAGAAGTTGGAGGAGTGAGTAGAAATAGAATGGAGGTATTTTAAGAAGTTAATTTTGACTCGTATAGTAGAGGATAAGATAAGTTGGCAAAAGCAGGAGAAAAGTTAGTAAATGCTGCAGTGGCAGAAAAGTAGCATGCATAAGAGATAGAGATGCAAAAAAAAAAAAAAAGGAATAAGAAAATGCATGACATTATAAAGCAAAGGGGAAGGAAGTGAAGCATATGATGAAAAAGGAAAGAAAGAGGAACAGATGTGAGGCGAGACAGATGCTGAACAAAACAAGGTTCTAAAAAGCAGTGAAAAGAGTGCAAGAGGTGAGTTTGATAAGGAAGAGAGAGTGAAACGAGCAGACTGGCAGTTGTTTGTGGTTAGAGGAAGGTGAGTGCGAGTGGCCAGTCCGATGGCTAGTAAGGTAAATACATTAAAATGTTACCAGACTGCGATGTTCTGCTGGAAAGTAAATATGTTGGTAGACTGTGATTATTTAGGGAAAATAGCAGATATTTATGAGGAGGATCACACCCTATTTATTCCTAGGGTAATAAAAAACGGTTACTATCCAAAATAGTTTATTTTCCATGTCATAACTGAGAAATAAATTTTGGGCCACCTGACGCAATACCAATGATTAGGTCGAGAACATGATAATCTGTGATCCCCATGACCCATAAGTCTGGTGATTTTGTTATTTCTGTGTAAATATTTATATAATCTGGTACTTGATCAATATAAAATCACCATAGCACTCAAATTCATACAAAGTTCTGTTTCTTTACCTGATTATTTGAATATGTGGGAGGAGAACATAAGTGGTGAGTTACAGCTAATCCACTCTTCAAGTCCTGCACAATTGTTGGCGTTTTTTGCTCAGATGTTATGGGTTCTGAGAGAGTATGTCTTATATTTCTTGAGCTGTTGCATCCTTTCTCTGCACCTTTACACTGATTAGTAAGGCTTGCAGTACTAATGGGTTGGACATTTTCCACCTGACCAAAAAAATAAGTTTGTTAATAAAGATATGCCTTTTCTGAAACAATATTGTATCACTGATGAAAAGTTAAGACTACACGTGAACAGCCACGTGCTTTTTAAGCTGCTCCTTCATAGCTTTGCGAATTATGATCGTAAATAACTCAGTCCTATAAAAAATAGCTGTCTCATCCATTCTCTAAAGGCAGGCACAATCTATACTTTACTTCCAAAACCTTCCAAACTCCCTTGCTTTCAAGTGCTTATCAGTATTTTATAAAGCAAAGCATCATAGCAAATGGCACAGTACACACTTTTAGTAGATATGGAATATATCATCAGATCCCATTGTTTTTCGAGCAACTAAATGCATTATAAACTTCTGTTGAACGTGACTACATAGAACATCTGGTATTGGATGAGAAACTGTTTCAAATTCATATCCAACATGTGTTCACCCTCATTCGAATGGGGATTAATTGTGACGCACAAAATGGTACATAATTCTCTGTACATCACATGAGGTGAATTACAGGAATATATATCCTAGTGTGGGGTAGACTGAATTCCAACTGGTAGTCTCTGTCATAGGAAGTGAATAAAATAAATATACTTAGCGAAAATACTTTCATGCTTGTATTTACTGCTTGTCAAAGCAGGTGACTAAAAGGAATAGTGTAGGAGGACTGGCAGTCTTACCACTGATTAATTTATTTCTTGTACAAAAAAACGTGACTAAACAGCAGAGGATGGGCAAGGTATGATGAAGTCGTATTATCTCTATTCTTGAATTACATATATGGCACCTTACTAACTTAAGCAGGATACTGGAACTTAGCATAAGAACATGTTTAAAATAGTCAAAATCAAATCCTCTTCACCATCTCAGAGTATCAGTTTCTAAGTTCTTTCAGTAATTCCTTTCATTTCCATCTCTCGTCTAATATCGTCTCACAGCTATTTCTCCAGCTGTGGACATCTTCTATCTTTTAATATTCGTTGTCTTAGATTTTGAAGTACAAGAAGTCAGCGTCTGTTGAGTCTAACACCTTTTTATAAAATTTTTACCAGCTTAAAGAAAATAAAATTCTCTTACGTTAACATATTCAGGATACACATATGAATGTCTATTCTCATGGTGCAGTTACTGATACAATTTACCTGTCATATTCATTTGTGTATTTCACTATACCTGCCTACTCTTCCATGGCATTAGCATGACCAAATAACAACTTACATTTTCTATTGACGGACTGAGGTTGGCTCAAACCAACCTCAGTGAGATATGCATTTTACCTTTGGTATAAAACATTACTACAAGTCTATAATTTGCTTTCGTGCACCATACAGTAAAGTATATGCCAGAACAATTATACCTAGTGGATCGAAATGCAATGAATAATATATATATATATATATATATATATATATATATATATATATATATATATATATATATATATATATATATATATATATATATATATATATAAATATATATATATATATATATATATATATATATATATATATATATATATATATATATATATATATATATATATATATATATATATATCTATGTATATATATATATATATATATATATATATATATATATAAAAATATATATATATATATATATATATATATATATATATATATATATATATATATATATATATATATATATATATATATATATATATATATATATATATATATATATATATATATAAATATATATACACCTCACATATTTCTTATTTATATTTTATGGGTCACTATTAATCCTAATAATGGAGATGGACACAGACTGGAGATGGGGAATTAAGACTAGATACCCTTCCTAACGCCCAATGGCGGGCTTGATCGCCAGTGTGTCAGCTCCTGAATCTTTATATTCTCAGCATATATTTCATCTGGTGCTCACTCATGTGTTTAATAATTAAAATCTCTACAGTGGCTGATAAAGCATTTCTTTGCTATAGCCAACTGAGAATGAGATGAAGAGGGCAGTGACAGCACTCACTGGTAGCTCTTAGCAAAGAAGCATGGTCAGCACATAAACTTTGAGATGTGTGAAGCCTTTGGTTGGAATGTGTCTTCATAAGCCAAAAATACCCATACTGTAGACCTCATATTATATAAATAAAATACTACTCCTCGTTTTGTGCGTCATTAGTCCCCATTATGAAATAGGACAAAGATTGGAGCTGGGAAATTAAGGCTAGATACCCTTCCTAACGCCCTGCAAAGGGCTCAATCACGGGTATGTCACCTCTCAAGTTGGGTATTCTACCACTACACCACCGCGGACCCATAAAGTTATCGACATAAATTTATGTAATTTCGGAATCTGCATATACAGTACAATAAAAAAGAGGCCAAAATAAATAAAACTTACTTGTTCTTGAGAATAATCAGAGCACTGGGCTGATAAGATGTCTCGTGTGCATTGGTCTTCCTGATCACGTTCATCTGCAAAATGTATTCAATCACACGCAGAGGTAAAATTCATGACAAATTGTTCAACTGGAATTAAATCATTATATAAAAACACATATCTGAAACAAATATATTTAAAAAACCATTCAGGTTTGCACATTAAAGAATGAATGTTTAGTTTGTGTACAAAATCCCAATTATCCAACAATGGTTCTGCTAAAATGAAGTTGCTACATGTAGCGATGTCAAGAATATTCTAACCAACATTCGCACTAAAAGACTGAGTTCAAGACCTGTCTCTAAGCATCAATGAACATTATGATCATACATTTCATGAGGGAAGTAAAGAATACCTCCTACGTGTTCCACTGTGTGTCGTAAAAGTTAATAAAATAGGCAGAGCTATGGGGATTGGGAATTTCCTCCTTTATATTTCCCTTCCAAAAAAGTAATATTTTTTGCTTTGACTCAGCCAACCTCCTTATAAAAGGTATTATGGGTTTGGTATACAGATATATGATTTTAAATGTAAGTATAGCTTTATTGTTAACGATTTAAATATAGTTATCAAAACAAGTGGGGTGCAAAACTTTGAATAGCTCAAACTTTGCTTATAAACTGCAATACCAGTACTGAATAAAGACAGCAATTCTGAATATTGGAGAGGGACCATATGCGCATTTTTTAAGTGGAATTTCACTGTAAAGTAATTCCTTATGGTAACACATTCCTTTGATTACATTTTAGTATATTTCAGTCGTTTGCTAATGTACATGACAGATGAAAACAAACTTACCATTGCCTCCAATATATGACTCTAAACACATGGGTTTATTTTCTTCAGATGTAGCCAATACGTTTCCTTTACGTAAAAAGTTAATATTTCTTAGCGAAGTGGACAATCTGCACTCTGATACTCCGTGTTTCATTGAGTCTCTTGTGTTCAAAAGTAAAACTATTTCATTATTCAATCCATACTTGCATAAATTGTCTAAGTCTTTGGTTTATATTTTGAGTGTTTACAATAAATTTTGTCACTTCATATAACAGGCACAAACTAGATATTTCAATTATTAATAGCAGCTATAACCAATCTGTTATATGTATAACATTTATATCAACATATTAAGAGTACTAATAAACTGTTCATTACCTGCTATAGAGATCCTCTGTACAGAATGGTATACTAAGAACTGTGCTGGCTTTACTAATTGGGGAGGAGTCGGCTGTAATTTGCATTTGCGCTGTGCTGGAGGACTGGTACACAAATCCATTAGTATTGGTAATGCCTTTAGGATTACTTTTAGAAATATTAGAGGTTGTAGAAGGCCATTGCATGTACTTATTACCAGTTGGAACACAGTTCTGAATAAGTGTTGCATTTCGGGGAAAAGTAATATTAGTAACGGAAACAGGAGTACTGTTTGAGGATGAGCTACTAATTTTAGGTGTATATTTAGGCAAGGAGTTACTGATGGGTGAGCAATGCTGCGATGCATTTGAGAGGTAAGTATAATTATTAGCTAATGTATATGTAGGCTTCAATGGCGACGGGGAAGGAGAGGGTACCAAGCTCTCAGAAGATAGTAAATGTATTTTATTGTGACAATGATTTATCATTTGTGAGGAGAAACAAGTTGGGACTGTGATATTTTGTGATGACACTGAATCCTGAGATGAAATCATTGTGTGGGCCTCTTTAGATGATGAGGAAGGTAATGTAGGTATGGAACTGTGAAACAGATTGTCTGTTGAAGATGTACAAGTAGTAGGAGAATTTTCAGAATTATTTTGGGGAAAGTTTTTGATAATTTCATCCTGTGATTTTTGTTCTCCGACCAACCACCAAGTCCTCATAAGACCTTTACCCTGCAATATACAAATGAAAACTATTATAAAGGAGCAGTAAAAAAAAAAAAAATGAAATTTCAAAAACATAAATCTCCCGACAAGATGATTACTTAAAAAAAAAATTTAGTTTCACATCTTAAAAGTTTTTGTTGTTGTTCACCACCCTTCATTAGCTGAGTGGACATAAGAGACCAGCTTCCATTCCAGCCAGGAGATACTGAGTTCAACTTTTTAAGGTGATTAACACAGCTTCTGTTTGACAAAATCCCCTAAAGATAGGAGGAGTAAGGCAGTGATGTCCCTTGTTGGGTTGTTCCTTTCAACTCAGCAGTCCCATTATACAGGGTGTTCCTAAAGTCCTGACACATCGGAAGAAAATTGAAAAAAGTGGTCCCGTGGAATGAACTTCTCATTCACCAGACCTTTGCGCCCCTTGACTTCTTTTTCTTGATTATGCTGAAGAAGGTGTACTCAATGAAAATTAAAGATACGAGACACCTGTAGGAACACATTATAAATGAATGTGCACATACATACATATACACATGCTTCACTCCCCCTTGTAAGGGGGTGGCCGAGCCAAGAAACACGCATTCACCACAATCCACACACACCTCAAGCACTCCTCTAAGCTCCTTGGGTCATCCACAAGGTAGGAAGGCAAGGATATTCTACAATGAGGACCGACAACCACAGCAGATTTACCCTCACCGCTTCATCACATGGCAACTCCCCCCCACACACCCGTCCACCACAGTTCACTGAGCTAGCAGGTGCGAGAAATTACTTTGGGCCGCATCATGTTTGCACAATCTTCCTCCACTCATTTCTATCTCTTGTACGCCCTCTTCCCTGTTCCACTGACATTCCACGTGCATTCAGTGCTCTTTTCACTCCATCCATACATCTCATTCTAGGTCTCCCTCTTGACCTAACTCCAATCACTTTTGCACTCCACTCTCTTCACTATTCATTCATCACTCATCCTTTCCATGCGTCCAAACCATCTCAACACACTCTGATCTAATCTATCCGATAGCTTCATTCCAACACCCGTTCTCTGCCTGACATCCTCATTTCTTACTCTATCTATTCTAGATACACCAATCATACCTCTCAAGTCTCATCTCCATTACATTCAACTTCTTCCTTTCATCCTCTCTTGCATTCCAAGTCTCTGCTCCATACAATGCTGTCGGTACTCACACCTTCATATATCCTTATCTTTGCTTTCATTCCCAAATTTCTATTTCTCATTACACTTTTCATCCCACCTAGACATTTACTTGCTTCTTTCACTCTGTGATTTGCCTCTACATCCACTTGTCCACTCCTTGATAAATGCGTTCCAGATACTTAAAACTCTCAACTTCTTCAAGCAACTCTCTATTCTCTCTTACAGTCAATCTGCCAACATTAACACTCCCCGTGAATCTCATGACTTTACTTTTATCAATATTCCCCCGTAACTTCCTTCTTTCACACATCCTAATAAACTCAGTCACCAAATAATTCAATTCATTTTCAGTATCAACCACCAGTACAGTATCATCCACAAATAGCAACTGACTCAATTTCCACAACCTTCCGTCCTCACCCACTAGTTCCAATCCCCTGTGTAATACTCTGACATTACAAAACCTTGACGGAACCCAACATTCATCTCAAACCAATCACTCATACCATTCCCAACTCTCACACATGCTCTACTATTCATGTAAAAACTCTTCACCGCATTCAACAAACTTCCACTTATTCCATACAGTTGCAACACCCTCCACATCCCCTCTCTATCTACCCTGTCATACACTTTCTCTTATCCAAAAAGGCCCCAAAAGTGTCCCTATCTTTCTCCAAGAACTTCTCACACACCTGTCTTACTGCAAACACCTGATGCACACATCCTCTTCTTCTTCTGAAGCCACACTGTTCTTCCCCAATCAGTCTCTCAGTACCTTCCCTAATTCTCTCGATTAACACACTTCCATATACCTTACCAACTACACTCAAAAACTAATTCCCCTTAAACAACTACACTCATACTTATCTCCCTTCCCTTTGTAAAGTGGAAATACACATGCACTCCTCCAATATAGTTGGACCCTCCCTCTCCTGAAACATATATTCAATAACCTAACCATCCATTGTACTAATGCTTCCCCACCTTTTGACAAGCATTCATCATTACACCCATCTATCCCCTGAGCATTACCTGCTTTTGTTGCTCTCAATGCCAAACGTACCTCCTCTTTTGTTATATCTCTATCATTCTCATCTTCTAACATTGGCATTCTCCATTCGTTTTCCACAGCCACAATCTCTGTGTCTCTATCATCTTCCTCATTCAGCAGGTTCTTGAAATATTCAGCCCATCTCTCTCACCTTTATTTCATCCACTAGCAATAGCCCATCTGCTCCTTTCACCCTCTCCTCCCTACCACATTCACCTTTCCTCACTCTTTTCACTTCTTTCAAAAACATGTTTTTATTCCTTTCAAAATTCTCAGACAAGCATCTGCCCCACCTTTCATCCGCTTTTCTCTTTGCCTCCCTCACCACCCGCTTGGCTAACCTCCTCTTTGCACAATACCTTTCATACGTCTCTACATTACCTACCTGCAACCATACCTCATAAGCCTGCTTCTTTTCAGCTACTACGGCACTCACCTTTCCATCACAAATGGTGGAAAACACATTGAAGATGTAATTTATTCACATTTAAATTAATTAAAATATTCAGAATGTTTTATTGAAAAAAATGCATTTTCCCTTTTTCCAGACTTCGGGGACACCCTCTATATGTGGTGCAAATTATTAAACAGCATTTAAATGAGCTTTCCCTACAATAGCTACAACTAACTCAGTTACAAATGCCTGTCCTGATGCTGTCATTACAAAATCTATTTACTCTAATATGGCATGGCATACATATTAAGAAACAAGAGACATTAATTGATTTCCCTCTTCCATCAATTTTGAGGAAAAGCAACGAACTCTGGTGCTTCAGGTCTGGAAAATCGCACACTAGCAATTTTTGAAGGAAAGAAAATATAAGATATTTTAAAAACACATTAAAAACACTAGACTTACATTGCTAATAATTACATCTACACTAGTCTTTTAGAAGAAAATTATAAAAAAAAACTATCAATTTCCCAATGAAATGTAAATTCAAAACAATAGAAACTATAAAATCCACAGAAAACGACAAAGTTAGTTTTATCAATTTGTTTCCAAACAGGGGGGGGGGGTGAACTAGCCTAACTAACCGAATACAAAATTATCATAAAACTCATAACATTTTTTTTCATTAACTTAACCAATAATTTCCATTGAAAACACGTAAAAACCATCAGAAAATAATGTCAATCATCACCTCGATTGGGGAGTGACACTAAACATTCATTATGCTTTTAAAATTATGTATGTACCCTTAGCAATGCAAAAGGATAGGAAGGAAAGGGAATGTTAGTTTACTTAAGAGGAGTCTGGGAGCAAAGCCTCCAGTTAGGCAAAAATGCAGAAGTTTTATTATATTACACAAGTTAGGTTAGTTTAAGGATAAAATGTTGATAATTGTATTTTTGTTTTTTTTAGCAATTAGTATTTTAATTTCACTCACAATTTGATTGTATCGTTTTTCCCAATAAACTGATAACTTTGATCTAATTATAATCCAGTGATCTTTTTTTAATAAGTGTGACACCAGGACGGGAGAAGAAAGTTGCATTCATCGGGCTTGGGCACAAAGAAACATAACAAAGAGAAAGAGGGATGGGGAGTGTTATGACTTGTTAGATATGAAGGGATAATAAGTGATGTTCTTTTAAATGACTGTGACACCAGGACAGGCCATATAAAAAAAATGATCTACCCTCATCAGGTCTGGGCATGAAGAAAACATAAAGAAAACCAGAGATGGGGAGTATTGTTACTTGTCAGATGTGAAGAGATAATAAGACGTGTAACGAATATCGAGGAATATTCGGTGTTGATGCAGGCTTAGAAAGTTGGCCGTAACTGAAGGAAGACTTAACATCGAACTGTCCTGGACAGTCTTATTTAAGTCCACAAGATAACAAATATGCAAGAATGTTCTGTAAGGCAGATGTAATATCGGGCTGTCCAGCACAGTCCTATTTAGGTCTGAATGACCTTCAGCTGAAGTATCGAAACGGGAGAGTGGTGCCATGGGCCAATCTACCACAAGGAAATACATGTTTCCAACATTTTACATTTTCATATCCCTTTAAAATTCTTTAGACTTTGTTATAGTGACTCACCATGAATCCCAAATTCCCAAGCTCTTTTCAACATGAAAATTTGCATGACTTCCTCTTTGAGTTCCCATGGGTTGACTACCGCTTTCTGTCCTGCAACCTTGATCAGGCACCTCTAAAAGTTGCCGAGATCATGACCGCGGGAATGGAGGCGTACATCCCCTCTTCTAAAAATACTTTCTCTCCCCCTAAACCTTGGTTTGACAGTGCCTGCTCCATGGCTATCCAGGCCTGGAATATGGCACACCGATCTTACCAAGCCTCTCCTTTTATTGTAGCTATGAATCACTGTACTGCTCAGATTCGAAGGTCTACGGCTTCCTTTATAAGAAGGAAGTTGATGACCTTAACTCTTCTCCCACTGACAAATGCTTCTGGTCCTTAGACAAAAACCTCTCCAAAAACTTCTGTAACTCAAACTTTCCCCCTCTCATTCGTTCTGATGGTTCTACAGCTTGCTCTCCCATTGACAAAGCCACTCTCTTTGGCTCTCATTTTTCTGCCAACTCTTCCGTAACGATTCCAGCGCACCTGTTCCTCAATCTTTACCCCACTCTAACCCTATGCCCTCCCTTACCCTTTCTTCATGCAAAGTTCATAAGGTTCTTCGCTCGCTAAAGACGAACAAGGCATCTGGTCCCCATGGTGTCCCTGCAAGGTTCCTTGAGGACTTTGCAGATGAACTGGCTCCCGTGCTTTGCTGTCCTTTTCGCCTCATTCTGTCAACCAGTATCCATCCTTCATCTTGGAAGCATGCTCTAGTTCAAACTGTTCCTAAGAAGGGTTACTGCTCTGTTCCTTCAAACTACCGTCCTATTGCCCTAATCTCTTCTATTGCTAAAGTTTTTGAAACTTTGCTCAAAGCTCACTTCTTGAAATGCCTTGAATCTAACTCACTTATCTCCGATCACCAGTACGGCTTCTGCAAGGCAAGGTCCACTGGTGATCTCCTGTCTTATCTTACTCATGTATGGTCATCTTCTCTGAGGAATTATGGGGAATCCTTTGTCATTGCCCTTGATATCTCGAGGGCTTTTGACAGAGTCTGGCACAAGGCTCTGTTGGCCAAACTCCCTGCCTATGGCTTTATCCCTTCTTTCTGTTCTCTGATTTCCAGTTTTCTTACTGAACGTTTTATATCTGCAGTTGTTGATGGCGCGACATCTAGCCCTTTCTCTGTTACCATTGGTGTTCCACAGGGCTCTGTTCTTTCACCTACTCTATTCCTTCTCTTCATCACTGATCTTCTACAAATCCCTATCTTCCTCTCTTCTTCATGCCTTTGCTGAGGATTCTACAATTCACTAATCCTCTGCCCTTTCTTCACAACCTTCATCTGTTACTCGTAATCAGTCTCTTATCACTTTTTCTTCTACTCTTAACTCCGATTTGCAGAGTATCTGAGTGGGGCACTCAAAATTTAGTTAAATTCAATGCATCCAAGACACAGTCTCTGGCTATCTCTTTATCTTCTCCTCCTGATAACCCAATTGTCTTCAAAACTAACGAAAATTACCCTCTTAACTCTATCAGCATATAAGAAATCCAAACAGCCTCTACATTGTCTTGGGTGCAGTTACTTAAAATTTATAAAGGTCTTATCCGTCCCTGCTCAGAATACTGCTCACACATCTGGTGTGCTCTTCTTATACTTATCTTCTTGGTAGGGTTGAATCTAAGGCACTGAGACTCATTAATGATTCTTCTCTTACTTCTAATCTGGATTCTCTCTCTCTTCACCGTAAGATATCTTCCCTTTCGCTTTTCTATTGCTACTGCTTCCATCGCTGCTCTGATGAGTTGGCGGGTTGCATCCCTTCCCCACTGCCGAGGCCGCATAACACTCGCCAAGCGGCTTCATCTCACAGGCACTGCGTGGAGATTTGTAGGTCGCGGATTGGTAGGTGCAGCGACTGCTTCTTCCCATCTACCTCCAGACTCTGGAACTCTCTTCCTCCTTCTGTCTTTCCTAATTCTTATGACCTTTCATCCTTCAAAAAGCAGATCTATCGTTATCTCAGAGCAAATCCTCCATATCTCTAGGTCCTCTGTACTTTGACTGTTTTTACTGTCAGTCGTTTTCCTTTTTGTGACATTACCTCATCTCTACCTTGTCCTTAACCTTTCTCTTTTCCTTCGTCTTGCTATTTTCTCGTGCCCGGGCCTTTACTGATGAGGGCAGTTTCTGCCTATCCCGGTGTAACACTCATAAAAAAAAAATATATATATTAAAATTACTGATGGAAAGCAGCTGTTAAAATAAAAAACATTACAAAAACAGGCCAAGTTCTGGAGAAATAAATATCAAAACCATTAAAAGCATGAAAAACACACTGTGATTTGTTAAGTTTCGTTATGTCGGATTAGACTGGGTTAGGTGACTTGCCTTGTAAATATTAATAACAATAGAACAGAGGAAGTTGATTAAATATGGGATGCAGTTGCATTGAGACCAGGGTAAAGGTTTACTTTCACACACCCAACCGGCTACGTAAAAACACCGAAAAAACGTACTTAGTAATTTCATATCATATATTTTGGAGTATAAAAGCAAACACTGGCTGATTCTTTCGTAATGCTCTCACTTTTTTCGCAATCAAAACTTTCTGGGATCTTCCCTCGGTTCCACCTCTAAACCTCTGCTCAAATTTTTATTGCCGATTTCAGAAATAAAATTTGTGCCATTGGCCATAATGATCGTAATTAACACTCACTTTAACGTTTATTTCCCCGCGTTCTCGCACGACATATCCACCTTGCTTATCTAGCATTTTCTTATTGGCGTCGGATATATGGATGCAGAGCTCCTTTCCTGTAGACTCCATTCTCGAAGCCGTGTTCACAGTATCGCCAAATAAGCAATATCTGGGCATCGTCAAGCCCACGACTCCAGCTACACACGGGCCTACAATAATAATAATAATAATAATAATAATAATAATAATAATAATAATAATAATAATAATAACACCACCACCAACAACAACAACAACATCAATAATAATAATAATAATAATAATAATAATAATAATAATAATAATAATAATAATAATAATAATAATAATAATAATGTTCCGGTTCCGGTTTTACGTCACGGACTCCCTTTTCAACCAAGGGCTAGGACAGTTGCCTTCTTGCGGAGGACTTGTTTTGGCAGATGTAATCGTTACCCTGAGTGCATGCCCTTGCTAACCTCAGACCGTGACGGGGCGCGAACCCTCGACCTGACGCCTCAGAGACGCGGACGCTACCACTTGAGCCACGGTGACTACAATAATAATAATAATAATAATAATAATAATAATAATAATAATAATAATAATAATAATAATAATAAAAATAATAATAATAATAATTATTATTATTATTATTATTATTATTATTATTATTATTATTATTATTATTAGTAGTAGTAGTAGTAGTAGTAGTAGTAGTAGTAGTAGTAGTAGTAGTAGTAGTCCTGGGAAAACAATGAGAAATAGTTAATTAATAGAGTGAGTAAGAATTATTAAGCTAAAGCACCACACAAACTGACATAATAATAATAATAATAATAATAATAATAATGTTTTAGAGAATACGCGGCCTTAAATACCATCTTGTTATGTGTTTGTACTGATAGTATTACACGTAAATTCGAGAGAGAGAGAGAAAAAAAAAGACATTTTGTTTTTCTATTCCGCCGTGTTTTAATGTATTAGTTATGGGGATCAGATCAGTACTCTGTCGATTTTCCATTATCTTTTTGAATTATTATTATTATTATTATTATTATTATTATTATTATTATTATTATTATTATTATTATTATTATTATTATTATCATTATTATTACAAACAATATCTGAGGTTACTCTCGAGCAACCCCACGAGAACTCGTTAAAAATAATTCTGCTCGCAGTATTGGAGTGATTTCCCTGTCTGGAAACCTACCTGAATGGATACCTATTCTCAGTTTCAGTGTGTCCCAAGGTCTGTGCCTTATGGTGATTTTTTTAACAGCTGAGAGAAGCTTGAGGGCCATGGATGCTATTTCGACGGAGTGCTTATCTCCATTGCAAATGGGTAGGCCGGACACAACCATATATGCGTCTCCTATGGTCTCTACCTAGAAAGACAGAATTACGTCCAAAATGAATATAGATAATAACAGAATACAAATACATCAAGGGAGAGTTCACACAGGTTTAATTCACCACCAGACTTTGGAACTCTCTTCCTTCTTCTGTCTTTCCTAAGTCTTACAAATTTCACCCCTGTAAAATCCATCCCGAAAATTCCTCCCCGAAAATCCTTCCACGAAAATTCCTCCCCACGAAATTACCACTCCACGAAATTTTGTCCCCACCAATTTTTCACCCCACGAAACCTAACCTAAGCTGACCTAACCTAACCTAACCTAACCTGACAATGAATCAAACTTAAGGCAAACAATCATAAAATTGAAATGTATTGGTTAATTGGTGGAAATTTATGGGGTGAAAATTTCGTGGAGTGGTAATTTCGTGGGGTGGAACTTTTGTGGGAGCAATTTTCGGGGGGTGATTTTACGAGTTATCCTTTCAACAAGTCTTTTTCATATTGTTTATCATTCTCTTATTTCTGCCTTGTCCTTAGGCTGCTTTTTTCGTCATCGCAATGTTTTCTAGAAGCCGGGAACGATGAGGACAATTTTTTTGCCTGTCCTGGGCCCATCCTCATAAAAAAAAAAAATATCAAGTGTAATTGAATACAAATGGACAGTTCAAATAAAATATGACTACTAACTGAATATAGAGGGAGGGTTTGAATAGCATATGAATAATAATTGAATATTAACCGAGAGTTCATACAGGATTAAATGAATATGTAATGACAAAGAGACAAATCGCACATCACCAGAAATATCTCCTATATGATCTCTTTCCTGATGGACAGGAAGTTTGTCCAAATATACAGTCAGCCATTTACATTCAAGGTTATAAAGAAGAGATAAGATAAAGATTTCTTTGGCCATGGTAATGAAAAATAATAATAACTGAATAATAAACGGTAGCAAGATATACTGTATCCATATATTATTCGTCAATATACAAACAATGGCAACACAATAAGAGAGAGAGAGAGAGAGAGAGAGAGAGAGAGAGAGAGAGAGAGAGAGAGAGAGAGAGAGAGAGAGAGAGAGAGAGAGAGAGAGAGAGAGAGAGAGAGAGAGAGAGTACTTACTTTATATACATCATAATCTCCAATAATTGCATCAAAGCATGTATATAGTTCGTTCAACATGTCCACCATCTGTTGAGAAAATAAAGAATGCTCTTTTGAATTATAGAGAATGGCTATAATTTCATGGAGGATGGGATTGCCACCTTCTATGATCCCCGGTCCCTTTTAATCAGCCATTACGACTCGCAGCTTATACATAAGAGAAATTATTTCTCACAACATCATGGCTAAAACTGCATTTCATATTGTTATTGGTGGCAGGTTGCATATGAGAGTGACTGGAGATATGCCTGGAGAAATGAAGAACCATAAGTATCTGGTGACGCATGTAACAATAATTTGAGGAGTGGATGCGGAAGAGAGTTAAAGAGTGAAGGAAGAAAGTAAATGTTGAGGTGGTTTGAAAACTGTGAAGAGAAATGGGCACTTATGAATGAATTCACATTGTAAAGAGCAGACTCTTGGAATGCAAAAGAGGATTAAAATAGCAAATGAAATGCAATGGAGATGAGGCATCTGAGATGAATAATATGAGTGCCAGGAAGAGATAAAATAAGAAATGAAGAGGTGAGGCAGAGAACTAAGAGAATAAACAAGAAAATGCAGAGACAGTGTGGGCATAGGGAAAGAATAAATGAAAAACGAACAGAAAGCAGAAAAAAAAATAAAGTAAGACCAAGAGGAAAATCTAAAATGAGAGGGATGAGTTGAAATGACCAATGGGTGCATAAAATTTGTTAGTGGAGTAAGGAATAGATAAAGGACTGGTGAAGAGATTCTGTGAACAGGTGACGCAGGACAAGGCGATTTTACCGTGAAAAGCACTATGCATTAAATTGAGATTGGTGGGTGTCATATGATAAAGAGGTTAGGTAAGCCAGCTACGGCTGTCATGTCTCAAGACAGTAGATCTATGCTCACTCTCGCTGTGAATGACCAAAGCAGTGTGGTAATTGGGGGGAATTGTGGTAACGCTTTATCCCAAGGAATAAGAAAGGTGAGATGGAGTAATTTATTATGCATATGAATGTATGTAGGTTTGTTTGGATATTCCACCACCCAAGGGGTGGAATGGGACATGGTGGAGCAAAGGCGAATTAATCTTGTCAGTCTAATCCGTGAAATAGAAAGAAAATCTTCATAACAATCTATATTGGGTTGGTAGGCTCCTATTTTGAGATGAAAAAAATTGGATAGGGAAGAGGAAAGATTAGATAGGATAGACATGAAAGAGAGAGACTTGATAGCACCGCATGCATGCTTTTAACCCAAGAGAGATCACAAGGAAAGAAGGATAAATGGGTGATAGGACAGAGTGGAAAGGGTGATATATATATATATATATATATATATATATATATATATATATATATATATATATATATATATATATATATATATATATATATATATATGTTTATCTATATATATATATATATATATATATTTATATATATATATATATATATATATATATATATATATATATATATATATATATATATATATATATATATATATATATATATATATATATATATATATATATATATATATATATATATATATATATATATATATATATATATATATATATATATATATATATATATATATATATATATATATATATATATATATATATATATATATATATATATATATATATATATATATATATATATATATATATATATATATATATATATATATATATATATATATATATATATATATATATATATATATATATATATATATATATATATATATATATATATATATATATATATATATATATATATATATATATAATTATGAATATATAAAAGGAAAAAGAATTGAATGAAATTATTTTTATATAATTAGAGAAAAGTAATAAACAAACAATTAAATGAAAATAATATAAATACAAGAAGAAATAAATATAAATGCTGTAGATTGAGAAAGTGTGGAGCGAAACTTTATTATAATGCCTATATAAGACTGTGTAATGCCCAGCTGTGCTTCCCAGGGCCATTTCAGATTTTTTTTTATCTTGGTAGTGGGTACTGGCTGTATGTGCTTAGCAGGATATCCATTTTGTCAGTAGATGCTCTTAATAGGTTGCTCACTGCTCACAGATTGAGGAGCAACCGGGTGATGGCTGGGAGTTGTTAGGGCTCCAATCATCTGTCTTACTTCTGTGAAAGATTCACATTCCAGGAAATAGGGGAGCAGTCGTCGTGGAGTTGTTTCATGGCAGAAGGTGCACTCTTTAATGATGTTGTCTATGATTTCCCAAGTGCATTTGTATCCAAGTCTCAGTCTGTGGGTGTTGACTGCAGTATTTTTGTGAAGGATACTGGAGAGGTTTATATGCAGGAGGCTTGTAACTGCTTTGTACCAAGACGTGGAGGCTGATCCAGCGTCTGTGCACTGGTTGTGTCTTGCTAACTAGAGTTCATTAAGATTTTTGGTGACATTGTTTTTTATTTAAAGAATACAAGGAGGTAGGGACATTTGAACCTCTGTCCGGAGGAAGGCTTATTTGACTGCATGGTCAGCCTTTTTATTTCCTTTAATGCCAACGTGAATGGGGATCCAGTGTTCGTGGTGCTGTGGCAGAGGTGGAGTATCTTGGTGATTATTTTTACATTGTCTCTGAAGGGCATCTTCTGGATGGCCTGTAAGGCACACCTTGAGTCTATGCCAATGAGGGCATGGCCTGCTTCTTGGAGAGTGACGTGGTTCAGGGCTCTGGCGATGGAAATCAATTCTTTTTGGAGTAAGGAGCATTTGGACAGTCTCCAGGAGTCCTCATGTCCTTCTGTGACAAAAGCAGCAACTGAGGCTCTAGAGTCTTGGTCAACTGAGCCATTAGTTTAGATAATTAGAGAGTTCGGTCTCCTCCAGTTTCGGATCTGGTCACTGTATATGTTCTTGAGGATGCTAGGGTTGACTGAGCTCTTCAGGTTGTTTGGGAATTCAATCTTGATGTCAAGTGGGTGGTTGGTACATGGAGGAGGACACCTGTAATCAGGATGTGGAGTGTCCAGGATCCTTGTTTTGATGTCATCTACAACAATTAAGCCCGAAACCTTGGTGCATGCCTTGGCTATCAAGGTCCTCCTGAGAAGGTCAGGATGTAGATCGAGTGCTAACTTAAAGTTCATGTTGGCAATGTACGGACATTGTGAAGTGGTGGTTTTCACTACGATGGAGGCCAGTTGCAGCAAAGATTTGTATTCTAAAGAAAGAAAGTTAGTTTATAGCTATAGGTTCTTTATCTTAGTCCATATGGGGGCTCCTAGCATAAGTTGCATGGCGTTGTTTTGGATAACCTCAATCTCGGCCCATTGTGGGTCCAGTATGAGCCAAAGGGTGGGACAGGCGTAATCCATGAGGCTTTGTATGGCCTGTATGTAAAATGTTTTAAGGAGACTAAGTTTTGCACCATTATAGATGCCTGACAGAGATGTTAGAGTATCGACTGGCGTATTTTACACCTGTCATGCAGGTATTGGATCTTGTGCTTGAAGGTGAGATTCTTCAGTGGGACAGTTTCTATGGATTTTCCTAGTGACATTGAGTTGATGGAAGAGTTCCTTGACTCTGTTGCAATTGTACCATCTGCCCTTGTGACTGAACTGCCCTTGCTTGCAAAGGGGAATGGAGGAGTCAACTACAGCTTGCATAGTGTTTTCTACAGGCCGTCCTTTGGACAAGGGCCCATGCCGACACAAGGTTGGCTTTAATCTCAAACAACAAAGCATAGTGTTGATTAAGTCTGTCTTGGCTTAATAGACTTCCTCTGGAGGAGTGTACTCAGCGTACACAATGGTGATGCATTCCTCGAAACTGTTCCAGATAGCTCTTCTGAAGTTCCATTGAGGTGGGGGGGGAAGGGATCTGAAAACTATCTGGAATTCTCAACTTGAAATGTACCCATAGTGGTCGCTTCTGATGTGAGGGTGTACTCTTCAAATGGCATCTTGCTTCAGGGAGTCTGAGATGAAGGTGAGGTCCAGTATACCTTCCATCTTGTGGGTTGGCTCGTGGTCATTTAGCATGATGATGTCATTGCACTCGCCCAGCAGACACATGAAGTGTCTGCCAGTTGTGCAGGTGCAGCTTGAGTTGAACCTGGGGTGGTGAGGGTTGAAGTTGCCACCTATGACCAGGTTTGTCCGGCTGGCTGTACAGAAGAGGGTGGTTAAATCGAATTCATCTCCCAGGGGTCTGTAGATGTTGTAGAAGGATATATTAATGTTCTGAATTTTTGTGCTGGCAGCTTGGACTTGGACTCCTCCTCTACAGTTCAGCAAAACTTTTTGGGATGATTTTATACATACATACATATACCTTGGCTGTTTCCCCCTTTAATTGGGGGGTAGCCGACATCAAGAAAGGAAAACAAATAGGGGGATTACTTTGCTCTATGGGCAATGACGAGGGAGCTAGCGACCGTTCAGATGGCACTGCTGGAGTGCCACAGCCCATCCTCCCGGCTCTTCCACAACCTGTGTCGCTTCACAATTGCCAGCTCCTCCTACTGCCCCTACGACAGAGCTATCTCTGTAAGATGCAGCCCCGTGGTAACAGCAGATGCCCATCAGAGCCGCGTCACAATCGCTCGCCACTCATTCCTATTCCTAGCATGCTCGCTTGCTTCCCTCACATCCATCCTTCTATCATTCAGGGCTCTCCTTACTCCATCCATCCATCCAAACCTAGGTCTCCCTCTAGCATTTCTCCCATCAACTCTCGCATTAATCACCTTTTTCAGCAGTCTTTCATCATCCATCCTTTCCACATGGCCAAACCATCTCAGAACATTCATATCTACTCTGGCTGCAATTTCTCTCCTCACACCCGTTCTTGCTCTCACCACTTCATTCCTAACCCTATTCAATCGAGATACACCAATCATACTCCTCAGGCATTTCATCTCAAACACATTTAGTTTCCGTCTCTCACTTACTTTCATACCCCATAACTCTGATCCATACATCACAGTTGGCACAACCACTTTCTCATACAAAACTTTCTTAACATTCATTTCCAACCCTCTATTCTTCATCACTCCTTTCAATGCACCCAACACTTTACATCCTTCATTCACTCTGTGACACACATCTGCTTCCACTCCACCATTTGCAGCTATAACCGAGCCTAAATACTTAAACTGATTAACCTCTTCAAGTGTCTCTCCATTCAACATAACATTCAATCCAGCGCCATCCTCATTTCTTGTACACCTCATAACCTTACTCTTTCCCACATTCACTCGCAGCTTCCTTCTCTCACACACCATTCCAAATTCTGACACTAACTGACACAGCTTTTCCTCTGAATCTGCCACCACCACAGTATCATCTGCAAACAGCAACTGATTCAGCTCCCACTCGTTATCATCCCCATCTACCATTCTCAAACCTCGACCACGCACTCGCTCATTCACCTCTCTTACAACTCCATCAATATTCAAATTGAACAACCATGGTGACATCACACATCCCTGTCTCAGTCCCACACTCACTGGAAACCACTCACTCACTTCATTCCCTACCCTAACACAAGCTCTACTACCCTCATACTAACTCTTCACTGCATGCAACAATTTACCATTGATTCCATATAATCTTAAAACATTCTACATAGCCTCTCTATCAACTCTATCATATGCTTTCTCCAGATCCAAAAATGCAAAATACACATCCTTACCCTTTGCTAAATATTTCTCACATAACTGCCTAACTATAAAAATCTGATCTATACAACCTCTACCTCTCCTAAAACTACTCTGCACTTCTGCGATCACATATTCTGTCTTATCCCTAATCCTATTAACCAGTATCCCACCATACACTTTTCCTACCACACTCAACAAACTTATACCCCTAAAATTACTGCATTCATACATATCTCCCTTACCTTTGTATAGGGGCACTATACAGGCAATCACCCAATCCACTGGCACCAATGACAACATAAAGCATATATTAAACACTCTCACTAACCATTCCAATGCAGTCACACCCCCTTCTTTCAACATCTCCGCTCTCACACCATCCATTCCAGGTGCTTTACCTGCTTTCGCTTCATACAATGCCCTTTTCACCTCCTCTCTTGTAATCTCTCTCTCTCATTTTCATCTCCCATTACTGGCCCTTGAACCCCTCCCACTGCCACTATTGATGCCTCTCTATCTTCCTCAACATTCAGCAAGCACTCAAAATATTCTGCCCATCTTTTCCTTGCATCGTTCCCTCTTAACATCTGTCCATTCACATCTTTCACTGTCTCTTCCATCCTCGATCCACCCTTCCTTGCTCTCTTCACTTCTTTCCAAAGCTTCTTTTTAGTCTCCTCATATGACCTACTAAAATCCTGTCCCCACCTAACATTTGCCAACCTCTTCTCTTCCTTTACCTTCCGCTTGGTTTCCACAATTTTCTCCCTATATCTTTCATACTTCTCCCTACTTTTACACTGCAACCATTCCTCAAAAGCCCTCTTTTTCTCTTCCACCTTCATTTTCACCCCTTCATTCCACCACTCGCTGCCCCTCCTCATGCCACCTTCAACAAACCTCTTTCCACACACATCACTTGCATGTCCCACAAAACATTCTTTCATCAACCCCCATTCCTCCCCTAACTCCCCAACTTCTCTTTCTTTCACCCTGTCATATGCCACTTTTAGCCTGTCCTGACATTCCTGTCTCTTCTCTGGCTTTTTCAACTCTTCCACCTTCACTATTTCCCTTCTACATCCCCCCACTCTATTTCCCCACTCTTTTGCTACTACCACTTTTGCTTCAACCAAAAAATGATCAGACATCCCAGCAGCCACACCCCTGAATGCATGTACATCTTTCACTCTACCAATCATGCTCTTTGCTACCAACACATAATCCATCAATGCTCTTTCTTTCACTCTTCCATTTGCCACTCTCATCCATGTATACTTATTTATTAACTTCTTCTTAAATAAACTATTACCTATCACCAACTCTTGCTCCACACACATATCTAACAGTCTCTCGCCACTCTCATTCCCACCTGGTACCCCATACTTTCCTACAACACCTTCTATCTCTCCATCACCCACTCTGGCATTCAAGTCACCCAACACAACTTCATAGTTCCTTCTACTCAGACCATCCACACATCTAGTTAACTCATTCCAGAATTCATCCCGCTCTTCCTCACTTATCTCACATCCTGGCCCATACGCACTAACAAAAGCCCAACATTCCCTTCCTATCCTAGCCCTCACCCACATCAGCCTAGATGACACTTCTTTCCATTCCACTACCTGATTTACCATCCATTCACTCAGCAATAATGCCACACCTTCTCTCGCTCTTCCCCTTTCAACCCCAGACACCCTACCCGTCACATCACCAAATGCCACTTCTCCTTTTCCTTTCATCTTCGTCTCACACAATGCCAATACATCCATCCTCCTCTTACCAAACATATATCCAATCTCACATCTTTTGCTCTCTATCATACTACAACCACGCACATTTAGACACCCCAAAACTAGAGTTTGGGGAGAAATTATTCTCTCCTCTACTCCCCTTCTTCTTTGACCGTCTCGCAGGAGGTTGATACAAGGGGGGGGATTCCTAGTCCCCCCGCCCGTCCACTTTTAGTCGCCTTTTACGACACGCAGGGAATACGGTGAGGCTATTCTTTGATATTGTGCCCGCCCCACACACACACACACATATATATATATATATATATATATATATATATATATATATATATATATATATATATATATATATATATATATATATATATATATATATATATATATATATATATATATATATATTACTGCCACTGTTTTTTCCTGGTGTCCATTACTGGTAGAAGCCCTGGCTCCCAGAAATATTTAGAGTGATGTTTTCAGTGCATAGGGTCTCCTGCACTATGATCACATCAATTTTCTCCACCTTGGCTGTTAATGTAGGTGTTGGATTTTGCTCCTTAGGCCTCGAGAATTTCAGTGTAGGATCCCTAGATCAGGCATCTTAACTTATTAAAAAGAGGAAGAGGAAGGGATGGCAGGTTGGTGGAGCTGAGAATGGGTTTTCTTGAGCATTGCTAGTGCAGTGATGCTGTGGGCAACCTCTGTGATATGGTTGAAAGCATCCTGGCTGGAGAGGCCTAGATCTTTGGTGGAGCTCTCTGCTGCTTCTTGGACAGCAAGGATAATTAGTTCTCTGATGTTGTCCAATGTGAAGAGAGGTTGGGGGTTGGGTTTGGATTAGGATCTGGGCAAAGGAGGTGTGTGGAGTGCTTGAGGTGGAAGAGTGTTTGCAGGAGCAGGAGGGCAACTTTTGACTCTGGGGTCAAAGGGAAGGGGCATGAGGGCTGCTTTTTAGGTCTTGGCAGGAGCAAAGGACTGGGCAGGGGTGCTTGGAGAGGGGGTGGTGTTGTGGGTGTGGAGAGAGGAGGAGAGACTAGAACCAGCAGGATGGGTGGTAGGGGATGGTGCCAAATATTGGATGTGGGGAGGGGGGCAGGAGTGAAGGCAGGAGTGGTGAGGGAGAATTGACAGCAGTGGCTTGAGTCCTCTCAGGAATCCTCCTCTTTCTCTCAGGGCAGCAGTTGTTCCAAGCATGATGACACCCTATACCAGGGGTTTACAACAAGGGGTACGTGTACCCCAGGGGGTATGCAAGGGGTCTGTCAGGGGGTATGCCCTTCTCCACGGGTCATTAGGGGGTATGGCTTGATACGCGCTTCAGGCCATGTGACTGACCATCCGCTGACTTGTGCCAGTATTGTAATTATAGACCCTTTCCATGTAGATGTTGCTTCTGTTAATGATGACATTCAAAAAGAGTTTATTGACTTTTTGAATGACTCCAGTGCTTGAGATCTCTATGAAAAAAAATCTATTAGCTTCTGGTGTGAAATAAGGAAGTCATATCCACATGTCGCAGAGGAGCTCTTCACTCTCTGTTACTTTTCTCATCAATATATTTGTGTGAAACTGGATTTTCCAGCTTACTGGTCATAAACACGAAACTAATATTTTGACTGCATGCAGAAGCTGATCTTCGATGAGCTTTAGCGAAGCTGCTCCTCGGCTGACTAGACTAGTTGAGGGAAAGCAACTCCAGGCATCTCATTAATTCCCTTTGCAGCATATGTAAAGATAACATAGTGTTTTGTTTTCCAGCTCTTTCTTTAACCATGAACTTTATACTGTACAGCCACAATCAAAGATTTGCAAATGTTTCTTTAATTTTCAATGGAATTGTTTGTGCTTATTATATTACTGGTTATGGCAGGATGGGTATTTAGATAATTCACTTAAGTATTTACAAATATACACAAGGGAATGTCTTCTGTGTTATTTTTTTTCCACTTATCACAATGGGAAGGGGGTACATGGCTGTTATAAAGAATACCCAAGGATACATGGGGAGAAAAAGGTTGAAAATTCCTGCCCTATACAGATGGGGCATTGAGCCATGGTATCCTCCTTAGCTTTCAGCTTGGTGAGACACTGTTCTGTGTTATGTCCCCTGCTGCATATTGCACACTTGACAGGGTAGGTGCAGGATTTCCTGTGGTGGCCATGTCTTTGGCCCCTAAAACACCTCAAAGGTTTAGGATTGTATTCCCGAAGTTGAAAGGTCCCCCATATGCCTATTTTAATATCCTCAGAAGGAGGTCCAGAGATGTGTACTAGGACCTGCCTGGTGAGGACTGGCTTGCCTTTCACCTTGGTGGTGCACTAACTGGCAGTAATGATACATTCTACCCTTAGAAAAAGTTAAGAGGACAAACTTCCTAATCTACTGAAAAGGACACAGCTCCCTCAGGTGGAGGCACTCCAATGCCCGGACTTTATTGGAAGCTTTCATACTGGAAGGGTCAATGATAAACTCATTCTGAAGATTGGGTTTAATGGTGCACCCATTCTCACTGAGAGAAATTTCCAGCTCATGAAGGAGTTTGTAGGACTTCATCGGGCTCTTGGCTGGAACCTTGAATTTGGTTATGGAGTTAGAGTTTGAGTTAGAGGAAGAAAACTTAGGGGCTGCAGTTTTGGATGGAAGGGAGATGGCAAGATTTGTAGAGGTCTCCTGGCTGAGGCTGCTCTGGGCATCTTCAGTTATCCACCTCTACTCAGGACTACAGTCCATTTCTAGGTCCCTATCAAAATGGGGGAGGGTAGTAGGGGCATCAGGTGGAGACAGAGGTTGGAGAACCTCTACTCATATACCTCTGTTATAACTTTATCAGTATTTCAATATTTCAGAGAAACAATAATAAAAAATCTAGGTCTTTTTGAAAAAAAAAAGAAAACTCGATAAAAACGAAAGTAATCTTTGTAGGATGAATGGGTGTCAATCCTATTCTGAAATATGGGGACACTGGAAGGTTCCTCACTGTGATATATGCAGGTCTAGAATGGGTGGTCTGGAGAAATTCCAGGCTTTTTATGGTCGGTGACTTCGTATCTTTTCCAGAGAGGAGAGAGGCACGTCTGCGTATGTATGTATGTATGTATGTATGTATGTATGTATGTATGTATGTATGTATGTATGTATGTTTGTATGCAATTACCAAATTGTACTTACAGGGGAGTCCCATGCTCGTAACTCCCCGTTTCCTGGTCGGTTCCATTTTTGTACTTAGTGATACTTATCATATTTGTCTTTAAAACTATGGATTGAGTTAGCATTAACTACCTCCTCGCTTAGTGAATTCCAATCATAAACAACTCTTGAACTAAAAAATTACATCCTTACATCCTGCAAAAAAGTTTTCTTACGAAGCTACAAACTATGACCTCTAGCTCTAGTGCCAGATATATAAAAATACCGAATCCTATCCACTCTGTCATAACCATGAAGAAATTTTAAAACCGTCACCATATCCCCCTCATGCCTCTAGCTTCAAGTGATGGTAAGTCTAATTCCCTCAGCCTCTCCTCATAACTGAGATTGAGTACTTCTGGCACTAGTTTCGTGGCATGTCTTCAAACTTTCTTCAGCTTGACTATGTGTTTTTTCAAGTGTGGATTCCAAAAGGGGGCTGCATATTCAAGCTTTGGCCTCACCTTGTCCATGTGCCTAATGACTACCCTGACATTTGCACAAAAAAAACAAAAAAACAAAAACACACATGCTGCCCTTACTATACTATTTATATGTATTTCCGGAGTCAAATCTGCCGGTATATTTACTCCTAAATCTCTCTCATTCTTGAAGTTCTGCTCCTGCTATTGAGTATTCAAGTTTGGGCCTTCTTGCACTTGAACTCATTCTCATTACCTAACATTTAGCAACATTGAATTTCATTAGCCACTTTCCTGACTACTAATGTAGACTATATTGGTCTTCTTTAAGTTCTCTACCATTGCTCTCGTCTCTTACTCTCTTCACAATCATTGTATCATCTACAAACATATTCATGAATGAATTTATAACCTCTGGTAGATCATTTATATATAAGAAACAAAAGTGGCCCTAAAACTAAACCCTGTGGAACTCCACTATTAACTCTTCTCCATTCAGACACTGAGTGTCTTACTCAAACCCTCTGTTCACTTCCTTCTATTCTCGCAATTGTTTGCAGTTTCTTGATAAGTTTCCCATGTGGAAACATATCAAATGCTTTCTGAAAGTCTAGGAATATGCAATCTGCCCCACCCTCTCTTTCCTCTTAGATTCAGCTTACCTCATCATAAAATTCCAATAAGTTTGTTACTGTTGATCTACTTTCTCTAAAGCCAAGTTGTCTCACTGACAAAAAGTTGAAGGATTCCAAGGGACGAGTGATGTGTTTTCTTATTAGTTTCTTCATAACTTTGCAAACTATGCTGGTCAAGAAAACAGGTCTATTGTTTAGAGCTGTATCTCTCCATCCCTTTATGAAGATAGGTATCATGTTCGCATGTTTTCAGAATTGATGAAATTTCCCAGGATTCCAGCGACTTTTCAAATATGATACAAGTGCCGCTGATATTGACTTAGAGCATTTCTTAAGTACATTAGGGGATATATCACCTGGACCTGTAGCTTTACGGGCATCTAACTCCATCAGCACTATACACACCTCTGTGGCTGAAAAGATGATGTTTTCGAACACTGTTGCATGAGCTCCTATCTTTTCAATCTGATGGGGTGGGATATTTTTTGCTGAAAAAACTAACTGAAACTCCTTTTTCAATTCTTTGCAGATCTCTTCATCCATCTCAGAGATGCATCCATCCACTATCATTAGTTTTAAAGCCTGTTTTTTGACCTTCAGTTTTCCTCTGATAAAGTTGTGGAAAAGTTTGGGATTTTCTTTAGCCTTCCTGGTGATATTCCATCCATAGTCTCTCTCTGCCTCTCTTCATTTACTTAGGTAATCATTTCTTTCACTTATGTAAGTCTGCCAGGCACTTATGTATGTATATATGTATGTATGTATGTATGTATGTATGTATGTATGTATGTATGTATGTATGTATGTATGTATGTATGTATGTATGTATGTATGTATGTATGCATGTATGCATGTATGTAAGTAATTACCTAATTGTAATTACCTAATTGTGCTTAGGAAATTATAAACAGTCACCATATCCCCCTCATTCTTCTAGCTTCGAGTGAACAAAAGTGGCCCTAAAACTGAACCCTGTGCAACTCCACTACTAACCCTTCTCCATTCAAACACTGAGTTTCTTACTCTTACTCTCTGCTCCCTTCCTTCTAAATATGTTTTCATCCATTCCAAGACATTTTTACCAATTCTTGCCATTGCATGCAGCTTCTTAATAAGTCTCCAATGTGGAACCATATCAAATGCCATTATGGAAGTCTAGGAAAATGCAATCTGCCCAGACCTCTCTTTCCTGTAAGATCCAAGTTACCTCATTATAAAATTCTAATAAGTTTGTTACTGCTGATCTAACTTAACTGAAGCCATGTTGTCTCACTGACAAAAAGCTGAAGGATTCCAATTGAAGAGAGATGTGTTTTCTTAGTAGTTTCTTCATAACTTTGCAAACTATGCTGGTCAAGGAAACAGGTCTATTGTTTAGAGCTGTATCCCTCCATCCCTTTTTGACGATAGTTACCACGTTTGTTTGTTTCCAGCATCTTGAAATTTCCCCAGATTCCAGCGACTTTTCAAATATGATACATAGTGCCACCGATATTGATTGAGTGCATTTCTTAAGTACATAAGGGGATATATAATCAGGACCTGTAGCTTTATGGTCATCTAACTCCATCAGTGCTTTGCATACCTCTGTGGCTGAAAAAATGTTCTCTAATACCGGCCCATGAGCTCCTATCTCTGCAACCTGAGGGAGTGGGGAATTTTCTGCTGTAAATATTGACTGATACTCCTTGTTCAATTCTTCAGAAGTCTCTTTATCCGTCTCACTGATGCATCCATCCGCTCTCTGTAGCTTTACAAACTGTTCTTTGACTTTCAGTTTTCCTCTGATAAAGCTTTGGAAGTGTTTGGGATATTCTTTAACCTTCCTGGTGTTATCCCTTTCATAGTCTCTCTCTGCCTCTCTTCTTTTACATAGGTAATCATTTCATGATCTGTAATTCTGCCAGACATTTAAGCTTTTCTCCTCCTAATCCTTTTCCAGCATTTGTCTCTCCACTCCTTAGCTCTCTTGCACTCATTGTTCAACCATTTCTCTCTATCATGATGAACTCCTATTTTGGTGGAAGGTATGCAAATATCTACTATCTTCCCATATTCCTCACAAAAGATGTCGTACATTTTTTTATACAGATTTGTTGTTAAATAAGGTCCTCCCATCAATAACTGAAAAAAGTTCATTACTTTTGATGTTATCTCCTTTTGGATAGTTCCTCCTCATGTCCTCAATGACCTCTACTTTCAGGCAGAACATCTTCAATGATATACTCCATCAACAACACACAGTGGTCACTCTTTCCAATTGGTGGTTCATACTCAATCTTTCAATATCCAACACATTATCTGTGAATACTAGATCAAGCAACGATGATTCATCCCCGTCCTGGTGCCCTCTTTGGTTCCAGTACATGTTGGTGTAGAAAGTTCCCTTGTATGCAATCTTGGAATCTTGCCCCGAATGAGTCCTCCCCACTGAGTGGGTAAAGACTTATCCAATCTAACTCTCTATGATTAAAAACTCCCATAGTCAAAATCCTACATTTTCTCTCCTGTGTAATGTCAACAACTGAGTTTATGACTTCAGTAGTATCTATATGACTTTCCTCATTAAATTCTAGCCTATGTATGTATGTATGTATGTATGTATGTATGTATGTATGTATGTATGTATGTATGTAATTACCTATGTATGTATGTATGTATGTATGTATGTATGTATGTATGTATGTATGTATGTATGTATGTATGTATGCATGTATGTAATTACCTGATTGTAATTACATAATTGTGCTTACGGAAGAGTGCCCCATGCTCGTAGCTCCCCGTCTCCTGTATGTATGTATGTATGTATGTATGCTACCTAATAAAAACAGGGTTGTGACATCAAATTCAACTCTCTCCTCTCTCTCTCTCTCTCTCTCTCTCTCTCTCTCTCTCTCTCTCTCTCTCTCTCTCTCTCTCTCTCTCTCTCTCTCTCTCTCTCTCTCTCTCTCTCTCTCTCTCTCTCTCCGAATTTCATCTTACCTGTAGTGGAGTAGATTCTGCTGAGAGAGATGTAAAACCTACAATATCACTGAAATAAATGGTCACATTGTCGTAGCTCTCCGGTGGAACTTTTTCACCTCTTTTTAAGGACTCCGCCACTGACCTTAAAGAAACGGAAGTGTAAATCATGATCAACATCATTATTAAAACAATATATTCCGCTGAAGCTGGTAAGGTGGCCACAACTGAACAGTGGAAGGGAGCTTTCATCATCATTTTCTGGTCATCATAAACTTTTCTTTTAGCTGATCTGTCGCAAGAAATACATTTTTCTACAGATGAAGGGACTGCTTTGCTCCTCTGCCTATACCACATATACAGGAAATACAGCTGCGGAATTATTTCTATTATTTCTTCTCTCCATCAGATTTTATAATAATAATAATAATAATAATAATAATAATAATAATAATAATAATAATAATAATAATAATAATAATAATAATAATAATAATAATAATAATAATAATAATAATATAAAATAATAATAATAATAATAATAATAATAATAATAATAATAATAATAATAATAATGAAGGTTGTCCAATAAAACTCTAAAAGGGAGACTACTGCCTCCTTCAACAGGGGTGGTTAAAATTATTTAAATGAAGTCATTCAATATCGACATCCATCCATGAGAGTGGCAGGGCATTGGTGGGCCCACAGGTGGGATCGTCTGGATCTGGAATATATCTGTGAGGATAAGATGGAACAGAGGCATTCTGCTCAGAATTAATAGTCTCCTTTAATTTTTTTGAGATGCCTTGTTGAGAGGGAGGGGAAAGTCGAGATATAATAGGGCTGTAGAGGGGGAAAGGTGATGGCGTAGCATGCACGTTTTTAACCCCTAGAGGATCATCAGGAAGGAAGGGTAAGGGAAACTAGACAAAAACAAACTATGAATATGTGAAAATGAAAACTAAATGGATGAACAAAATACGGAAGAAAAAAATAAATAAAAAGAAGGGGTCTTGCTGATGACCAGCAAGGACAAGACTTCATTTTGGAACCACACCAGCATGTGCTGGGCTCATGCTGGAGAAGCTGAGGAACAGGTTCTCAACCTCTTGAGCTCATGTCTTGACAATGAGCAAGAGTTGTTGCCTGGTTATTTAGGAGGAGGGTACTGGCTGATGATGTTCTGTAGGCTGTCCATGAAGATCATTGTTGCTATTCTGATTATGGAGCTAGCAACATGAAGAGTGTTGGAACCCATGCAAGGCATTATCGGGGCACTAGTCTTCCATCAAATATCAGAAAAGACTTCACATTCGAGGATGTAGTGGAGCAGTGGATTCGGCAAGGCTTCCTGGCAGAAGGTACACTCATTAACAAGATCTTCCACTATTCGCCAGGTTCACATGTAACCAAGTCTCAGATGGTTCATTTTGACTGCTGTGCTTCTGCGGAGGCTCTTGGGCAGGGTAATGCGCTGGACATTGGTGGTGGCTTTGTAACACGAGGTGGAGGGAGAACCGGTGTCAGTGCTCAAGTTGTGTCTGGCTAATATAAAGGTTAAGGAGTGACCTGGAAGCTCTGGTCTTGATCTGGAGAGTCCTAGGAGGCAGGGATATTTGAATCTCTGCTCGGAGAGAGGTTTGTTTAGCAGTTGGTTGGCTTCTTCATTTCCCTTGATCCCGACATGGCTGAGAATCCAAGCAAGGGTATTGGCTTATCCAATGCTGACTGCCCTGTGGTAAAGGTGAAGAATGCTGGTAATAATTTTCACATTATCTTTGAGGAGTGCTTCTTGATGGCTTGTAGGGCGCCTTTAGAGTAGATGAGAATAAGGGCATGGTCAGTTCCTTGCTGGGAGAAGAAACTGAGGGCATTGGCTATGGCAACGAGAAGCAGGATATCGACACCCTCCAGGATTTGATGTGGTCTTCGGTGGTGGAGGTGGCCACTGAGGCTCCAGTTTCTTGACTGACTGAGCCGTTAGTGTAGAAGATTTGGGAGTTTGGCCTGCTCCAGCTCTATATTTTGTCCTTGTATGTGTTTTTAAGGACAAGTTAGGGTTGTCTGGCAGCTCGATTTTTATGTCGAGCGGCTCGTCATTCCATGGAGGAGGGCATTGGTAGTCAGGAGGCAGTATCTCTGGATCTTGTCTAGGATGTCTTCCTTGAGTGGTAATGCTCACAGGCCGGCACAGACCATGGCTGCCCAGGTTCTTGCATGGAGGTCCAGGTGGTGATCAAGGGCTAGCCGGAATTCGGCACCAGTAAGGCAGGGATGTTGAGCCGTGGTGGTTTTGGTCACTGAGAGGGTTAATCTTTGTAGAGATCTAAGTTTAAGTGGCATGAGGTTGGATTCCAGCTGGAGGTTTTTGCTCTAGGTCCACATTGGGGCTCCTAGCATGGTCTGCATGGCATAATTTTGTATTACCTCTATCTTGTCCAATTGTTGGTCTTCCAGTAGCTAAAGGATGGGACATGCATAGTCTACAAGGCTTCGTTTGGCTTGCACATAGAAGGGTCTTAAGAGACTAAAGGATGCGCCGTTGTATAGGCCCTACATCTGTCGAAGGACGGCTTTTCGCAATTTACATTTATCACACAAATGATGTATCTTGGGTTCGAAGGTTAGTCAGCTATTAATGTATACACCCAGCTAGAGGTGTCTAGTAACCCAGTTCACAGGCTAATTGCCTATGACCATTGGTGTCAATTGGTGGATGGGGAGGTCCTTGGTTTTGAGGGCGCTTATCTTTAGTCTGAGGGAGATGGAGGCTTTGTAAATCTTGGTGAGGCAGCATTGGGTCTTGTTAAAAGTCCTATTGCCTCTTGTGACGAGTGCAAAGTCGTCTGCATAATTGAAGATCTTTGCTCCAGGTGGTAGTGCATTGTCATGCTATCTTGCCAGACCTTTCAAAGCCTCTTCCAGATCCTGAGGTGTCACCCATAGGAATCTTAGGTTCCATGGAGAGCACCTTTTGTCATGAGGCCTGACCCTGGAATGTTTTTAAGAAGATCCTCAAGACTTCTTTTAAATCATTTTAACCACTCCTGTTGATGGTCAGTAGTCTCCAAAAGTCTATAATACTGTTCTAGAGTTTTATTGGGCAACTTTCATTTGTAGTTCACTGTATTGTGGTTGCTTATTATCAGTAATAATAATAATAATAATAATAATAATAATAATAATAATAATAATAATAATAATAATAATGATTACTATTATTATTATTATTATTATTATTATTATTATTATTATTATTATTATTATTATTATTATTATTATTATTATTATTATAATAATAATAATAATAATAATAATAATAATAATAATAATAATAATAATAATAATAATAATAATAATAATAATAATCCTACTTTGGAAGCATTCGCAGAAGTAGAATTTCAGTTTTCTTCTTCTCTTCCAGAAGCTGTTTGGTTCTCTCCTGAACTTTTCCTTCCAAGTTGTAGGCATATTTTTCCATGATTGCAAGCATATTATCTACAATGTTCAGTTTTCTGCAAAGAGAAAGAAATTTTGATATATAATAACATGAATAAACATCTATCAGTTTATAAGAGCCAATATCAACCTTATAATCGAGGTGGTCGAGTCAAAGCTAAACCTTGATTGTATGCAGGAGGAAAATGCACGCACTCACACACACACCGATCAGGAGACGGGAAGACATGAGCTTTGGGCTCTTTCCCGTAAACACAATTAGGTAATCAATTAGGTAATCCCACACACCACGTTAAATGATGAAAGAAATGAAGAAGAGAAGAAAAATTTTCGTTACAGAATACTTCCAGACAAAGGGGAGATAAAGAAGATAATGACAGAAGATCAGGGGATGGGGCCTCATTAAGATTGTTATACACAAATGCTGATGGATTAGCTGGTAAGGCAGTAGAATTAAAAGATAGGATTCACAACAGTAAGGCAGATATAGTAGCAATTACAGAGACTAAGTTGAGTGAGGACATAAACAGCGTCACAGTTTTTCCTAAGGGCTTCAGAATACTAAGGGTCGAAAGATCTGAGAGGACTGGTGGAGGGATAGCACTGCTCATAAGTGAGAGGATTCAAGTTGAAGAAATAAACTTGGCTATAGAAAGTGAGTTCAGGGAATTTCTTGTTGCTCGCATAAATACTGGGTCAGAGAGCATTATAATAACTGTTGTATACAACCCACCAAGGAACCAAAATAGGCTTGAAATTTATGAGGAAAGTCATATAGGTACTATTGAAGTCATAAACTCCGTTGTTAACATGGCACGGGAGAAAAAATGTAGGATTTTGATTATGGGAGACTTTAATCATAAAGAGATAGATTGGATAAATCTTGACCCACACAGTGGTGAGGACTCATTTGGGGCAAGATTCCTAGATTGCGTACAAGGGAATTTCCTACACCAACATGTAATGGAACCAACAAGAGCCAGGGGTGGGGATGAGCCATCACTACTTGATCTAGTGTTCACAGATAATGTGTTGGATATTGAAAATATTGAGTATGAACCACCAATTGGAAAGAGTGACCACTGTGTGTTGTTGATGGAGTATATCATTGAAGACATTCTTCCTGAGAGTAGAGGCACTGAGGACATGAGGAGGAACTATCCGAAAGGAGATTACATCAAAATGAATGAGCTTTTTGCAGTTATTGACTGGAGAACCTTATTTTACAACAAATCTGTACAAGAAATGTATGACATCTTTTGTGAGAAATATGGGAAGATAGTAGATTGCTGCATACCTGTCACCAAAGTAGGTGTAATTCATGCCAGAGAGAAATGGTTCGATAATGGGTGTAAAAGAGCTAAGGAGTGGAGAGACAAATGCCGGAAAAGGTATAGGAGGAGAAAAAACATAAATGCCTGGCAAACCTACAAAAGAGCAAGAAATGACTACCTAAGTAAAAGGAGAGAGGCAGAGAGAGATTATGAGAGGGACATCACCAGGAAGGCTAAAGAAAATCCCAAGCTTTTCCACAGCTTTATTAGAGGAAAACTGAAGGTAAAAGAACAGGTTTTAAGGCTAAAGAGAGCGGATGGAAGCATCACTGAGACGGACGAAGAGATCTGCAAAGAATTGAACAAGGAGTTTCAGTCAGTATTTACAGTAGAAAATACACCACCCCCTCAGATTGCAGTGATAGAAGCTCAAGGGCCGGTATTAGAGAACATCAACCTTACAGCCACAGAGGTATGCAAAGCGCTGATGGATTTAGATGTTCATAAAGCTACAGGTCCTGATGACATATCCCTTCATGTGCTTAAAAAATGCGCAAACACAATATCAGTGGCACTAAGTATCATATTTAAGGAGTCACTGGAGTCGGGGGAGATTCCAAGATGCTGGAAACAAGCAAATGTGATACCTATCTTCAAAAAGGGAAGGAGGGATACGGCCCTGAACTATAGACCAGTTTCCTTGACCAGCATAGTTTGCAAACTTATGGAGAAACTACTAAGGAAACATATCTCTCTTCACTTGGAATCCTTCAACTTTTTGTCAGTGAGGCAACATGGCTTCAGAGAAGGAAGATCAACAGTAACAAACTTATTAGAATTTTATGATGAGGTAAGCCAAATCTTACAGGAAAGAGAGGGCTGGGCAGATTGAATATTCCTAGACTTCCAGAAAGCGTTTGACACTGTTCCACATGGGAGACTTATTAGGAAGCTGCAATCAATGGCTAGAATAGGTGGAAATGTCTTGGAATGGATAAAAACTTACTTAGAAGGAAGGGAACAGAGGGTTAGAGTAAGACACTCAGTGTCTGAATGGAGAAGAGTTAGTAGTGGAGTTCCACAGGGTTCAGTTTTAGGGCCACTTTTGTTCCTTGTATATGTAAATGACCTACCAGAGTCTGTAAATTCATTCATGAATATGTTTGCAGATGATGCAAAGATTGTGAAGAAAGTAAAAAGCGAGAACAATGGTAGAGAACTTCAGGAGGATCTAAATAATCTGCATGAGTGGTCAGAAAAGTGGCTAATGAAATTCAATACCTCAAAATGTAAGGTAATGAGAATGGGTACAAGTGCAAGAAGGCCCAAGCTTGACTACTCGGTGGCTGGAGTACAACTTCAAGAGACAGAAAATGAGAGAGATCTAGGAGTAAACATACTGGCAGATTTGTCTCCAGAAATACATATAAATGGCGTAGTAAGGGCAGCATATGCATCCTTATCAAATGTAAGGGTAGCCTTCAGGCACATGGACAAGGAAATGTTCAGAAATATTTATGTAACCTATGTGAGGCCAAAACTGGAATATGCAGCCCCCTTTTGGAATCCGCACTTGAAAAAGCACATAGCTAAGCTTGAAAAAGTTCAAAGACATGCCACGAAACTGGTGCCAGAAATACGCAATCTCGGTTATGATGAGAGGCTGAGGGAATTAGACTTGCCATCACTCGAAGCTAGAAGAGTAAGGGGGGATATGGTGACAGTCTTTAAATTCCTTCATGGTTATGATAGAGTGGATAGGGATCGATATTTCGATATGGCTGGCTCTAGAACTAGAGGTCATAGTTTGAAGCTTCGTAAGAAAACTTCTTTGCAGGATGTAAGGAAATACTTTTTCAGTGTAAGAGTAGTTGATAATTGGAATTGGCTAAGCGAGGAGGTAGTTAATGCTATCTCAATCCATAGTTTTAAGGACAGGTACGATAAGTTTCACTAAGTCTAAAAATGGAACCGATCAGGAGACGGGAAGATACGAGCTTTGGGCTCTTTCCCGTAAACACAATTAGGTAATCACAATTAGGTAATCACGTATTCAGTACACAAGTATTCAGTATCTCTTAAACTTTTCCTTGTGTTTTTGAGTGACTAAGACTTCAGTGAGTTAATCATACATAATTTCCCTAAATAAGAAATCCTGCAGAGTATTGTGAGTAAATAACTTATATTTGTGTATGACGAGACTGTCCAAATATTAAAGGAAAAAATTGAGAACATTTTTGTGAGGGGAGAGAGAAAGAAGCTGCCCTGCTCTGCCTTGAAGGAAACTTAGAAGAGTTGCCAGAGGTGAAGCCATCACATCACATTACCTAATTTTTTGTGTAAATTGGGGAGAGCTATTAAGCCGTTCACCTGATCCTGTGGTTCCATATATTGTTAAAATCAGTATCCTTAACATTTATATTAATTTGATAGCTAGTTTGAAACACGAAATAATTGAATAATTAAATAAATACCAAAAATACACCTGTCAACAGCAATGAGTTAAGTTGCCAAGTAGTACAGCTGTCTTATTTTCTTCATTTTTTTTCTTTTCTTTTAGCTTTCTCTTTTACTATTTTTTTATTTTGTATATATATTGAGTTAAATGTAAAGTCTAATCCTGTGATAGCATATCTTGGTTAGCAAGTGAGTTTATCAGTTAGGAAGAATATATAGCAGAAACAGGTGGGTGCCTCCTCAGACACAAATTCAAATTTTCCTTCAGGTTTGATTTTTGTTTTGTTGCATTTTTTTTCTTTTTCTTTTATCCTCAAATTACCATAGTCAAATTTTAAGTTAAGATGTGTGTTACCAGAAAAGAGATAAATTGAGTCACTAAATAGCACTTATATGGAGAAATAAAAATTCTGTGTGAAGCTTACATAAAAGATTTTCTCTTTTTTTTTCTCTTTCTCTTCGTCTTTCTATATTCTGTGAGAGGGAGAACATAAAATTGAGGCCATCCCTGTCCCAAACCTCTCCCACCCATGGGTCGGGAGGAGGGGTAGCTATGAGGAGACTAAAACAGAAAATCAAGGATTTAGAGGCAATGGTTATAAGCCTTGATGAAAAAATTCAGAATATGGATGGAGAAATGAAAGAGAATGAAACACTCAGAGAGGAAATAAGATCTTTGGAGGAAGCAAATAAAGCACAAGGGCAGGAGGGAAAGGAACCAGAAAAAAGAATAAAGAAGCTGGAAGGGGAAGAGAGTGAACTAGAAACTAGAATTTCTAAACAAGAAGATAAAAACAAACAGCTGAATGACAACCTAAAGGAATTAGATGTTAGTTCACTGCTCTCTTCTGCGAGAGACGAGATTACTGCTTGGAATGTCCAGATTAAGGAAAACACTGAACAGTTTAGAAAAGAGCTCCAGGAGCTGAATATGGAAAATGATGCAATGAAAACTTCCTTTGCTGATGCACTAAAGGGGAATGTGGCAGTAAATGAGGCTGTAAAGGTGGTGGCACTGGAAAACATACAAACAGTTGACTATAAAGAGACAGTAATCGAAAAAATGAAAGACGTTGTGATGGAAAGGGCAAACCCACTCATCAAACAGGCACTTGATAAAGAGAAGACAGTGGTAATCTCAGGCATAAGCAAATCCCAGGAGCCAACATGGCAGGGGAGACTTGAAGAAAATATAGCTAGGGTTGTAGACCTGATAAAAAAGCTTGGAGTAGTATGTGGTCCTGAGGATATTGTAAACATACACCAACTAGGTAAATATTCGAGGGAAGGAAAACCGATACCAACAAAAGTAACCTTTGAGAGAGGGGAAACATGTAGGGAAATATTGTTGAGTAAAAAAAGTCTAAAAGACCTTCAAGAATTCAAAGAATTGTCCATTAGACGATACAGAACACAGGAAGAGATGGGAAAGATCAAAAACTTGTTGCATGAGGCAAGAAGGTTAAATGAGGAAAGAAATGAAGAAGAGAAGAGAAATTTTCATTTCAGAGTTCTTCCAGACAAAGGGGAGATAAGGAATATAATGACAGAAGATCAGGAGATGGGGCCTCATTAAGATTGTTATACACAAATGCTAATGGATTAGCTGGTAAGGCAGTAGAATTAAAAGATAGGATTCACAACAGTAAGGCAGATATAGTAGCAATTACAGAGACTAAGTTGAGTGAGGACATAAACAGTGTCACAGTTTTTCCTAAGGGCTTCAGAATATTAAGGGTTGAAAGATCTGAGAGGACTGGTGGAGGGATAGCACTGCTCATAAGTGAAAGGATTCAAGTTGAAGAAATAAACTTGGCTATAGAAAGTGAGTTCAAGGAATTTCTTGTTGCTCGCATAAATACTGGGTCAGAGAGCATTATAATAACTGTTGCATATAACCCACCTAGGAACCAGAATAGGCTAGAAGTTTATGAGGAAAGTCATATAGGTACTATTGAAGTCATAAACTCAGTTGTTAACATGGCACGGGAGAAAAAATGTAGGATTTTGATTATGGGAGACTTTAATCATAAAGAGATAGATTGGATAAATCTTGACCCACACAGTGGTGAGGACTCATTCGGGGCAAGATTCCTAGATTGCGTAAAAGAGAATTTCCTACACCAACATGTAATGGAACCAACGAGGGCCAGGGGTGGGGATGAGCCATCACTACTTGAACTAGTATTCACAGATAACGTGTTACATATTGAAAAAATTGAGTATGAACCACCAATTGGAAAGAATGACCACTGTGTGTTGTTGATGGAATATATGATTGAAGATATTCTGCCTGAGAGTAGAGGCACCGAGGACATGAGGAGAAACTATCCGAAAGGAGATTACATCAAAATGAATGAGCTTTTTGCAGTTATTGACTGGAGAACCTTATTTTACAACAGATCTGTACAAGAAATGTATGACATCTTTTGTGAGAAATATGGAAAGATAGTAGATTGCTGCATACCTGTCACCAAAGTAGGTGTAATTCATGCCAGAGAGAAATGGTTCGATAATGGGTGTAAAAGAGCTAAGGAGTGGAGAGACAAATGCTGGAAAAGGTATAGGAGGAGAAAAAATATAAATGCCTGGGAAACCTACAAAAGAGCAAGAAATGACTACCTAAGTAAAAGGAGAGAGGAAGAGAGAGACTATGAGAGGGACATCACCAGGAAGGCTAAAGAAAATTCCAAGCTTTTCCACAGCTTTATCAGAGGAAAACTGAAGGTAAAAGAACAGGTCTTAAGGCTAAAGAGAGCGGATGGAAGCATCACTGAGACGGATGAAGAGATCTGCAAAGAATTGAACAAGGAGTTTCAGTCAGTATTTACAGTAGAAAATACCCCAGTCCCTCAGATTGCAGAGATAGAAGCTCAAGGGCCGGTATTAGAGAACATCAACCTTACAGCCACAGAGGTATGCAAAGCGCTGATGGATTTAGATGTTCATAAAGCTACAGGTCCTGATGACATATCCCCTCATGTGCTTAAAAAATGCGCAAACTCAATATCAGTGGCACTAAGTATCATATTTAAAAAGTCACTGGAGTCAGGGGAGATTCAAAGATGCTGGAAACAAGCAAATGTGATACCTATCTTCAAAATGGGAAGGAGGGATACGGCTCTGAACTATAGACCAGTTTCCTTGACCAGCATAGTTTGCAAAGTTATGGAGAAACTACTGAGGAAACATATCTCTCTTCACTTGGAATCCTTCAATTTTTTTGTCAGTGAGGCAACATGGCTTTAGAGAAGGTAGATCAACAGTAACAAACTTATTAGAATTTTATGATGAGGTAAGCCGAATCTTACAGGAAAGAGAGGGCTGGACAGATTGCATATTCCTAGACTTCCCAAAAGCGTTTGACACTGTTCCACATGGGAGACTTATTAGGAAGCTGCAAGCAATTGCTAGAATAGGTGGAAATGTTTTGGAATGGAAAAAAACCTAATTGGTAGGAAGGGAACAGAGGGTTAGAGTAAGACACTCAGTGTCTGAATGGAGAAGAGTTAGTAGTGGAGTTCCACAGGGTTCAGTTATAGGGCGACTTTTGTTCCTTGTATATGTAAATGACCTACCAGAGGTCTGTAAATTCATTCATGAATATGTTTGCAGATGATGCAAAGATTGTGAAGAAAGTAGGAAACGAGAACAATGGTAGAGAACTTCAGGAGGATCTAAATAATGTGCATGAGTGGTCAGAAAAGTGGCTAATGAAATTCAATACTTCAAAATGTAAGGTAATGAGAATGGGTACAAGTGCAAGAAGGCCCAAGCTTGACTACTCGGTGGCTGGAGTACAACTTCAAGAGACAGAAAATGAGAGAGATCTAGGAGTAAACATACTGGCAGATTTGTCTCCAGAAATACATATAAATGGCATAGTAAGGGCAGCATATGCATTATTATCAAATGTAAGGGTGGCCTTCAGGCACATGGACAAGGAAATGTTCAGAAATATTTATGTAACCTATGTGAGGCCAACACTCGAATATGCAGCCCCCTTTAGGAATCCACACTTGAAAAAGCACATAGCTAAGCTTGAAAAAGTTCAAAGACATGCCACGAAACTGGTGACAGAAATACGCAATCTCAGTTATGATGAGAGGCTGAGGGAATTAGACTTACCATCACTCGAAGCTAGAAGATTGAGGGGGGATATGTGACAGTCTCTAAATTCCTTCATGGTTATGATAGAGTGGATAGGGATCGATATTTTGATATGGCAGGCTCTAGAACTAGAGGTCATAGTTTGAAGCTTCGTAAAAAAAACTACTTTGCAGGATGTAAGGAAATACTTTTTCAGTGTAAGAGTAGTTGATAATTGGAATTCGCTAAGCGAGGAGATAGTTAATGCTATCTCAATCCATAGTTTTAAGAACAGGTATGATAAGTATCACTAAGTATAAAATGGAACCGATGAGGAGACGGGAATATACGAGCTTTGGGCTCTTTCCCGTAAACACAATTAGGTAAGCACAATTAGGTAAGCACACACACACACACACACACACATACACACACAGAGAGAGTTAAATTAAGACTCTCAGTGTCTGAATGGAGAAAAGTTAGTAGCGTAGTTCCACGGGGTTCATTTTTAGGGCCACTTTCGTTCCTTGTATATGTAAATGACCTACCAGAGTCTGTAGAGTCATTCATGAATGTTGCATATGATGCAAAGATTGTGAAGAGAGTAAGAGAGGTAATGAGAATGGGTACTAGTGCAAGGCCTACAGGCACATAGACAAGGAAATGTTCAGAAATATTTATGTAACCTATGTGAGGCCAAAGCTTGAAATGCAGCCCCCTTTTGGAATCCACACTTTATAAAGCACGAAGTTAAGCTGGAAAAAGTTCAAATACATGTCACAAAACTGGTGCCAGAAATACGCAATCTCAATTATGAGGAGAGACTGAGGGAATTAGACTTACCATCTCTCGAAGATAGAAGAATTAGAGGGGATATAGTGAAGGATTTTAAATTTCTTCATGATTAGGACAGAGTGAATAGGGATCGATATTTTGATATGGCTGGCCCTAGAACTAGAGGTCATAGCTTTGTAAGAATACGTCTTTGCAAGATGTAAGGAAGTACTTTTTAGCATAAGAGTAGTTGATTATAGGAATTTGCTAAGTGAGGAGGTAGTTAATGCTAATTCAATCCTTAGTTTTAAGGACAAGTATGATAAGTATCACTAAGTAAAAAATGGGACCGATTAGTAGACGGGAAGTTGCGAGCTTGGGGCTCTTTCCCGTAAGCACAATTAGGAAATTACAATTTGGATTTTACACACACACGTATATAGATAAGCTGGAAAAAGTTCAAAGACATGCCACGAAATTGGCGCCAGAAATACGCAATCTCAGTTACGAGGAGAGGCTGAGGGAATTAGATGTACCATCTCTCAAAGTTAGGTAAATAAGGGAGATATGGAGATGGGTTTTATATTCCTGCAAGCTTTACCCCACATTGGAAAGGGTGTCATATCGTTGTTGATCTTACTAGGCCAGAGTTACAGCGTGCGAGGTTAAAATGGACAAGCGTAGAAATCAATTCAAATAAGTGTATTCAGGATTACAGGTATCTTACGCCTCAATGCCCCCCGTCCCCTCTGATAATATGTTCTGCTTATAGGCGCTCGGGAGACTCTGCTGCTCCTCAACCGTGGATTGACCCTTTTGTATCATTATGGGTCATCCAGAGACTAGGGGGGAACACCCCATAATCTATAGTGTGGGGTGTGTTGCTTCGAGGGCGCCAGTCCGATACATCAGTGCATGTATGTATATGCAGCGTGACCAAGTATACACGTATATATGTATGTATATGTATAGGTTATATGTATGTATAACGTATATGTTGTTATAGAGGTTCGCTCTCGAAAATAGGGGTGGTAATGTGATAACACATATTACGTCTATGTTGATCTTAGAGATCGGAATGTGATACCTAGTGGAAAGGGCTACAAACATAATGCCAACTTAATAAAGAGATGAAGGGGTCCTTGTCTAGCTTACTCACACAGGCCCATGCATGGGTGGCCGCTAACACTACGTCAAGGGATCGATGTTTTTATAAGGCTGGTTCTCTGAAGCTTCGAAAGAATACTTCTTTGTATGATGTAAGGAAGTACTTTTTTTTAGTTTAAGAGTAGTTGATGATTGGATTCGCTAAGCGAGGAGGAAGTTAATGCTAACTTAATTCATATTTTTAAGGACAAATGTGATAAATATCACTGAGTACAAAAACGAAACCGACGAGGGGATGAGGAGTTACGACAATAGGATTCTTTCCCAAAAGCATAGTTAGGTAATTAGAAATAGGTAAGAACTCTCGGCGGGTATTAGACGCTATCAGTTTCGTATTTTCCTTGTGTTTTTAAATAGATCAGCATAAGTAAGAAAAAATTCAACCTAACTTATGATAAAAGAGTATGCAGCCTTTTGTGAGTAGAAAGTTTTCACTTAGTAAGAGGGACACAGTCCTGAAAACTTTAAGTTTTCAGGACTTCAAATTTGCTGATATTTGAAGGAGGAGCGAGACTGCAATCGAGGAAAAACAGAGGAAGAGGTACCAGCTTCGATTTCATCAAATTACCTGATTTTCTGCCTAAATTAGGAGGTTGGAGTCGAGTTGGAGAAGCGGAGTTGTAAACACCGTTTTGAAAGCGCTGTATATTTCTTCGTTATTTCAGTGAAATAGAACGTTTTGGAACTTTATTTTTTGAGACATTAGGCTTAATGTGACAGTGATTGATTTGTGCTTATAAGTGTTTGTATATAGTGCACAGTCTTAGATTTATAAGCATAATTTTTTGTGGGCGGTACCCTTGGGGTATGGGCGAAAAGAGAACATGCCCGAGGACTATTCTTGCGTCATAAACAGCCTGATGTAAGATGAGTTCTTTTTCTCCGCCTA
>JAXCGZ010000038.1:0-7500 GCA_037179515.1 Halocaridina rubra
AACAAACAGCTGAATGACAACCTAAAGGAATTAGATGTTAGTTCACTGCTCTCTTCTGAGAGAGACGAGATTGCTGCTTGGAATGTTCAGATTAAGGAAAACATTGAACAGTTCAGAAAAGAGTTCCAGGAGCTGAATTTGGAAAATGATGCCATGAAAACGTCCTTTGCTGATGCACTAAAGGGGAATGTGGCAGTAAAAGAGGCTGTAAAGGTGGTGGCACTGGAAAACATACAAACAGTTGACTATAAAGAGACAGTAATCGAAAAAATGAAAGACGTTGTGATGGAAAGGGCAAACCCACTCATCAGACAGGCACTTGATAAGGAGAAGACAGTGGTAATCTCAGGCATAAGTGAATCCCAGGAGCCAACATGGCAGGGGAGACTTGAAGAAAATAAAGCTAACGTTGTAGACCTGATAAGAAAGCTTGGAGTAGTATGTGGTCCTGAGGATATTGTAAACATACACCAACTAGGTAAATATTCGAGGGAAGGAAAGCCGAGACCAACAAAAGTAACCTTTGAGAGAGGGGAGACATGTAGGGAAATATTGTTGAGAAAAAAAAGTCTAAAAGACCTTCAAGAATGCAAAGAAGTGTTCACTAGACGATACAGAACACAGGAAGAGATGGGAAAGATCAAAAACTTGTTGCAAGAGGCAAGAAGGTTAAATGATGAAAGAAATGAAGAAGAGAAGAAAAATTTTCGTTACAGAATACTTCCAGACAAAGGGGAGATAAAGAAGATAATGACAGAAGATCAGGGGATGGGGCCTCATTAAGATTGTTATACACAAATGCTGATGGATTAGCTGGTAAGGCAGTAGAATTAAAAGATAGGATTCACAACAGTAAGGCAGATATAGTAGCAATTACAGAGACTAAGTTGAGTGAGGACATAAACAGTGTCACAGTTTTTCCTAAGGGCTTCAGAATACTAAGGGTCGAAAGATCTGAGAGGACTGGTGGAGGGATAGCACTGCTCATAAGTGAGAGGATTCAAGTTGAAGAAATAAACTTGGCTATAGAAAGTGAGTTCAGGGAATTTCTTGTTGCTCGCATAAATACTGGGTCAGAGAGCATTATAATAACTGTTGTATACAACCCACCAAGGAACCAAAATAGGCTTGAAATTTATGAGGAAAGTCATATAGGTACGATTGAAGTCATAAACTCAGTTGTTAACATGGCGCGGGAGAAAAAATTTAGGATTTTGATTATGGGAGACTTTAATCATAAAGAGATAGATTGGATAAATCTTGACCCACACAGTGGTGAGGACTCATTTGGGGCAAGATTCCTAGATTGCGTACAAGGGAATTTCCTACACCAACATGTAATGGAACCAACAAGAGCCAGGGGTGGGGATGAGCCATCACTACTTGATCTAGTGTTCACAGATAATGTGTTGGATATTGAAAATATTGAGTATGAACCACCAATTGGAAAGAGTGACCACTGTGTGTTGTTGATGGAGTATATCATTGAAGACATTCTTCCTGAGAGTAGAGGCACTGAGGACATGAGGAGGAACTATCCGAAAGGAGATTACATCAAAATGAATGAGCTTTTCGCAGTTATTGACTGGAGAACCTTATTTTACAACAAATCTGTACAAGAAATGTATGACATCTTTTGTGAGAAATATGGGAAGATAGTAGATTGCTGCATACCTGTCACCAAAGTAGGTGTAATTTATGCCAGAGAGAAATGGTTCGATAATGGGTGTAAAAGAGCTAAGGAGTGGAGAGACAAATGCTGGAAAAGGTATAGGAGGAGAAAAAACATAAATGCCTGGCAAACCTACAAAAGAGCAAGAAATGACTACCTAAGTAAAAGGAGAGAGGCAGAGAGAGATTATGAGAGGGACATCACCAGGAAGGCTAAAGAAAATCCCAAGCTTTTCCACAGCTTTATCAGAGGAAAACTGAAGGTAAAAGAACAGGTTTTAAGGCTAAAGAGAGCGGATGGAAGCATCACTGAGACGGACGAAGAGATCTGCAAAGAATTGAACAAGGAGTTTCAGTCAGTATTTACAGTAGAAAATACCCCACCCCCTCAGATTGCAGTGATAGAAGCTCAAGGGCCGGTATTAGAGAACATCAACCTTACAGCCACAGAGGTATGCAAAGCGCTGATGGATTTAGATGTTCATAAAGCTACAGGTCCTGATGACATATCCCCTCAAGTGCTTAAAAAATGCGCAAACACAATATCAGTGGCACTAAGTATCATATTTAAGGAGTCACTGGAGTCGGGGGAGATTCCAAGATGCTGGAAACAAGCAAATGTGATACCTATCTTCAAAAAGGGAAGGAGGGATACAGCTCTGAACTATAGACCAGTTTCCTTGACCAGCATAGTTTGCAAAGTTATGGAGAAACTACTAAGGAAGCATATCTCTCTTCACTTGGAATCCTTCAACTTTTTGTCAGTGAGGCAACATGGCTTCAGAGAAGGAAGATCAACAGTAACAAACTTATTAGAATTTTACGATGAGGTAAGCCAAATCTTACAGGAAAGAGAGGGCTGGGCAGATTGCATATTCCTAGACTTCCAGAAAGCGTTTGACACTGTTCCACATGGGAGACTTATTAGGAAGCTGCAATCAATGGCTAGAATAGGTGGAAATGTCTTGGAATGGATAAAAACTTACTTAGAAGGAAGGGAACAGAGGGTTAGAGTAAGACACTCAGTGTCTGAATGGAGAAGAGTTAGTAGTGGAGTTCCACAGGGTTCAGTTTTAGGGCCACTTTTGTTCCTTGTATATGTAAATGACCTACCAGAGTCTGTAAATTCATTCATGAATATGTTTGCAGATGATGCAAAGATTGTGAAGAAAGTAAAAAACGAGAACAATGGTAGAGAACTTCAGGAGGATCTAAATAATCTGCATGAGTGGTCAGAAAAATGGCTAATGAAATTCAATACCTCAAAATGTAAGGTAATGAGAATGGGTACAAGTGCAAGAAGGACCAAGCTTGACTACTCGGTGGCTGGAGTACAACTTCAAGAGACAGCAAATGAGAGAGATCTAGGAGTAAACATACTGGCAGATTTGTCTCCAGAAATACATATAAATGGCGTAGTAAGGGCAGCATATGCATTCTTATCAAATGTAAGGGTAGCCTTCAGGCACATGGACAAGGAAATGTTCAGAAATATTTATGTAACCTATGTGAGGCCAAAACTCGAATATGCAGCCCCCTTTTGGAATCCGCACTTGAAAAAGCACATAGCTAAGCTTGAAAAAGTTCAAAGACATGCCACGAAACTGGTGCCAGAAATACGCAATCTCGGTTATGATGAGAGGCTGAGGGAATTAGACTTGCCATCACTCGAAGCTAGAAGAGTAAGGGGGGATATGGTGACAGTCTTTAAATTCCTTCATGGTTATGATAGAGTGGATAGGGATCGATATTTCGATATGGCTGGCTCTAGAACTAGAGGTCATAGTTTGAAGCTTCGTAAGAAAACTTGTTTGCAGGATGTAAGGAAATACTTTTTCAGTGTAAGAGTAGTTGATAATTGGAATTCGCTAAGCGAGGAGGTAGTTAATACTATCTCAATCCATAGTTTTAAGGACAGGTATGATAAGTATCACTAAGTCTAAAAATGGAACCGATGAGGAGACGGGAAGATGCGAGCTTTGGGCTCTTTCCCGTAAACACAATTAGGTAATCACAATTAGGTAATCACATACAAGGAGAGAGAGAGAGAGAGAGAGAGAGAGAGAGAGAGAGAGAGAGAGAGAGAGAGAGAGAGAGAGAGGCTAGGTAAGTAAGTAAGATAATTGAAACTCGCATCAATGGAAAGATTTGGTGCCACGAAGGGCATTTGGCCATGAAACCATCACTGGTCTCCATGAGGAGGCTAGTGATGAAACAGCTCCCTATAATGAAGAAAATTAAGAGAGAAATTTATAATAGATAGATAGATTAATAGACTGAGAAAGGTACAGAGAGAGAGAGAGAGAGAGAGAGAGAGAGAGAGAGAGAGAGAGAGAGAGAGAGAGAGAGAGAGAGAGAGCATATTTTTATAATTAATCTGCATTATGTTACAAAAGATAGCAATCTCTCCTCTCTCTCTCTCTCTCTCTCTCTCTCTCTCTCTCTCTCTCTCTCTCTCTTGGAGCCGCCTGTGCCTGCTGATTCATGGATTGGCCGTAGACTACCCACCTCGTCGAGCTCCACCTACTGTGAACTGAATGCCATCTTGGATGCCGTGACTCTCCTTGTTCGACGACGAGTGAATGGGGTAATAATTTGTGACTCCCAATCGGCCCTACAAGCCCTATCCTCGCCAAGACCTATCTGTGGCCGTGCTGTGGGAGATATACTATGTCGCCTCACAGCCGCTCGGGATGCTTCTCTTGTTGTGTCATTTGTGTGGACTCCATCCCACATTGGGCTGACTGGCAACGACACAGCGGATCGTCTTGCCAAGGTGGCCTGTATGCTGGATGGGCATGCTGTGGACGCTGAGCCCTCCCTCCGATGCCTACGTAACATCATCTACTCAGCCGGGTTTGCCATGACGGTCCAGCGCAGGGACACGGAGAGGGCCAACAGTGTGTCCATACAGCACCATGATCACTTCCTTCACAGTCGCTACAAGTATCGCAGACGCGGGTTAATGGTGCGGAAAAACAATGTAGTTAGTGCTCGGCTCAGAATGGGGTATCGGCCTTTATGGCAGGTCTCCCAGACTCTAGATATGCCACAGTACACCTCCTGTACATTATGCGACCGAACTAATGCTAACACTCTTGACCACTATTTTCTTCAGTGCCCCACAGTGAGAGATGTTTTACCACGAGGTCAGAACTTAATACAGATCTGCTCATTTTTACTTAATGATGACAACCTTGATGCTATTCTTGCTCGTTTTCCTCACTTTGGTGGCCATTAATTATATTGAATTATACATATATTTTCTGTATGTTGCTGTATAATTCTGTTTGTGCATTCTGCGTTTCTCTGAGCTTTACTTTTGCATATAATGTACTCTGTGCTGCCATTCTGTGAGTTGTGTGTTAGTATGCAGCAATGTTTTATCAATATGTACACCTCCCTGTAAACCATGTTCAATTCTTGGTTTTATATCCATTTGAAGCATTATTTGTATGAACTCATGTAATGTCTGACGCCTTGGCGCAATAAATTAATAAAATAATAAAATAATCTCTCTCTCTCTCTCTCTCTCTCTCTCTCTCTCTCTCTCTCTCTCTCTCTCTCTCTCTCTCTCTCTCTCTCTCTGCTCAAGTATGAAGTGTCTGCGGCATTTTTATCGTTATTGCAATATAATTATTCTTGCCAGCAGCAACTGTCTGTGTTGGGTATGTTGCTCTTGCATATCCCCCTATTTTATCATTCTTTTAATCTCTATTTCTATTTACACTAAGATTAATTTGTTAAAATATATATCTGCAGACGTCTATGAAATGTAGTACTCAGTTCTTTCAAATAAACTATAAAAATTACATTTATTATAACAGTAAATAAAATATATTGCATACTTACATAAATACATACATATGACGTATACATCATACCTGGTGTTGTGATAGCCTGTGTATAAAATAAGGGCCTCATGGAGTGGTTCTCACGTTTCTCTCTTCTGTAGTTTGACATGCTAGAGGTAAGAACAAGGATCCCACTAGAAATAGGCCTAGACTTCCGCGGGAGAACCTGCATCGTTGTAGCCGCCCCCCAGCATCAGAGTTTATAGGGCGTTACCTCAAGTGTTTTTGTTTTGTTTTTTGTTTTGTTTTTTAACATTTGAATTTCATTGGTTTAGGCATGTACCTCAAGTCCCTCCCACCTCCTTCTTGTTTTTATCCTGTAACGATCCGAGGTTTGAAATGTGTCGATAAGTTCAGTCAGTAGAGATTTATCCATTCAAAGAATATTGGTAAATGAACAGGGAGCATTGAGGCCTAGAGGAACTCTGTTTCTTCCAAATAAATTCATTGTTAAATGTCAACGCTTATTTCTTCACCCACGATCACCATTTTATGATTTTATGTCTAAACTCAAAATGAAATACTTGTTAGTAAGAAAAATATGAAGATGGCCACAATTTGTGCCGGGGTGTGAGAGATTCTTTCATGCAATGTGAGGTGTCACTGTAATCTCTGAGAAACTCCATTGGTCCAGTGTTTTTACACAAGATATTTTAGGGGTGTATAATTCTTAACACTGATAATAATAATAATAATAATAATAATAATAATAATAATAATAATAATAATTGACAACGTTATTTCACACTTTAGGTTTTCTATATCATTTTAATTCTTCTAGCCTTTTTATATTACTCTGAGGATTTGTACATATATATATATATATATATATATATATATATATATATATATATATATATATATATATATATATATATATATATATATATATATATATATATATATATATATATATATATATATATATATATATATATATATATATATATATATATATCATTTTTCTATTACTTCCTGAGTTATTGTTTCTTTAGTATTCACTGTTTAATCCCAAATCTTTTTTTTCCTAATATTTCTTTATTTATTCTTTTCATTTTTACTATTCTCAGAGAAAGTTTTCATTCTCTCATATATGATCTCTCTTTTTTTTTTTTTTTACGAATCAGTTTCCATTTCACCTTCCTTAGGGATGAAGGAAGAGACTATTTCATGAAGACCCAAAGCCAAACCAAACACAAAAAGCTAATCTGTTTGTTTACATTGCTTCTCCCTCCCAAATGAAACTTCTAACAATGTTAGAATGGCCTGGAGGAAACTTGTGCCTAGGTTAGGAGTTGTCAAGGCGGAGTTTGCAGTGGTAATGTCAGTTTTATTTTTTCTTTATATTTTCTTTTTTAAAAGTACAGAGGCAAACACGCAGACATATTCAAACACACATACATACACACACACACGCACTATATATATATATATATTTATATATATATATATATATATATATATATATATATATATATATATATATATATATATATATATATAATATCCATTGGTCATAAAGGCATTATTTGGAACTTGTGTGAATACAGAGGGCACTCTAAGTTGCATAAAGGAGCATTTCATCATGATTTTTAATGTGTTTTGATGGCATTGCATTAGAACATACGAGTATGTGCACTCAAGGGGGACTTCATGAGTGACATAAATGAGCATTACATCAGCACTTTTGACTTAATTTTAAAAAGCATTACTTGGGAACATATTTTCATGATGCAAGAGGCACTCTTTGACCGTCATATATGGGCATTACATAGTCATATTTATTAGGTTTTCAATGATAAAAATAAATAAATAAAAATGTCTTTATTTTCACATTATATACAATGGGTATACATAAAATATATATACACACTTGCAAGAAACATCATGAATAAATATCACAACACCTTATGGCAATTTTTACAGTATTTTACAATAATATCAGGTATTGTGTAAATGATCTCTCAGTTTCTTT
>JAXCGZ010000038.1:12500-15000 GCA_037179515.1 Halocaridina rubra
ACATGCAGCATACACACCTACACAGGATAAACTTACACATGCATGTATCCTAACCTACGCAGACAAGTAAACTAAGACAACACATACTTGCGTGCACAAATAGATGTATTTAAATGCATAATCCTACATTCATTGCTAACTTACCCCATCCCACGCATTCACCAAAGCAACGCAAACTTTACACACATACACACACACACACACACACACACACACACACACACACACACACACACACACACACACAATATATATATATATATATATATATATATATATATATATATATATATATATATATATATATATATATATTTTATAACTGACACCAGGATGGGTCAAAAAGTAAAATTAAATAAATCTACCCTCATCGGGCGTGGGCACGAAGATAATATAAAGAGAAACAGAAATTGGGGGTATTGTGACCTGTCAGTTGTGAAGGGATAATAAGACATGTGTAATGAATATATAAAAATATTCGGTGTTGATGTAGGCATAGAAAGAGAACCGTATCTGAAGGAAGACTTAAGATCGAACTGTCTTGATCAGTCCCATTTAAGTCCAAAAGACCCTTCAGCTGTAGTATCGCAACGGGTGGTTGGTGTCATGGGCCAACCTACTACATATAAAATGAACCCCATGCATGCAAGTAAAATTAGACATCATGTATATGTTGTAATGTGTGCATCACGAGTATGTAACTTTATATTAGCAATGCCGATTCAGTGATTTCTTGAATCTTGTGTTTAAAGTAGGTCTGTGTGTTTATCTATTTATAGTAACTACAGTTTTCCTTTTAAGAGAAGTGGCAAAGTCAAGCATACCCCCATTCATCTTTGTTTCACCTAATGCTAACACAGCCACCATTCTGCTAACAAACATACCATATATGTCTTTCATTTTACACTCACTCTTTTCGCAGCTACTCTCGTTTATTAATCCAATCATTTATGAATTTCGTTGGAATTCTCCAACCAGAAGCCCATAGCATGCCTTGACTTTGCAGATGGAGACGACAAATGGCTTGATTCTCAGTCCCCTTCTATTGGCTAGTTTGCTCTGTTTAACCTTTCTTTCATTTTAAAACGCGTATTAAATGCGCGTTATACTGCAAACATTCATATTATTTTAATGAGAAGCGGGCATTTGTCCCTTCTAAAGTAAAATAAACAGTTATTTTGTTTTATTTATTAGTTGAAAATTGACAACGTGCAGTCAGCATTTTTCTTTTTGAGTGACAAGCACACCAAATGGTTTTAGTGCTCTATACTGAAATGTGCAATTTATTTGTTTTGCTCTTTTATAATATTTTCATTATACGCATTCATCTTGTATTAGTGACAAGCTGTCCTATATTCCCACTTTGGAAACATGCAATAATATTTTCTTAGATGAATATTTGCTTTGTATTTTAGGGGCGTTAATAAAAGTGGGAAAAGATGTAGACGAAGAAGAATGGGGTTAGAAATACGAACATATTGCCCAGTTAATGTTACTTTCTGTTCCTGAATCAGTGTTCCATTTTGAAAACACATGCACCGCCAGTTGGCACAGAGATATTGGCCTAATTTTAAGTAAACGAGCCTAGTCCTTGCATTATGATTACACTAATGTGTATTATTAAGTACATAGCCATTAAAGGGCTATTATGTATTCGTAGATTGACAAAACGTATTAGCTGATGTTCTGACAAGGCCTATTAGCATTATAAAAGCATTGACATAAAGCTGTTATTGGCTTTTTTTTTTTTTTTAGATATAGTATATTCACATTATTATGACACTAGTATACCTGTTTCTTAATATATATATATATATATATATATATATATATATATATATATATATATATATATATATATATATATATATATATATATATATATTTTTTTTTTTTTTTTTTTTTTTTTAAGATATTTACCATTTTAGGTTATCCAGCATTAGTGCATTTCACGTTATTGTTACCATGGTATTTATAGTATCGTATCGGTTTTACGTCACGGACTCCCTTTTCTACCAAGGGTTAGGACGGTTGCCTTCTTGCGAGGGACTGTTTTGGCAGATTAAATCGTTACCCTGAGTGCATGCCCTTGCTAACCTCAGACCGTGACGGGGCGCGAACCCTCGACCTGACACCTCAGGGTCGCGGACGCTACCGCTTGAGCCACGGTGACTACCAAGGAAGTATAGTTATATCATTATTTAATATTATGGATTTCGCATCAATGGCAGTTTCCAAATTAATACGGGGTCTAGTTCTAAGTTATCCGTCGAAAGATAGACCATTTGTAAGTTGCGGCACATATACAACTGGGAAAATGGTAGATCGGGGCTGTCCGCTAGTATATAGGAAGAGTGTATCATCTTTAAGTAATACTGATGGGTCTTTTTTTAAGCCTTATAGTACTCATATGGGCCTCTTCTTATTAATGTTATTACTTATTTATAAAAAAAACAAATCTTAATATTATATCGTAATAAATAAAAATGAAAATATGAAA
>JAXCGZ010000038.1:17500-30000 GCA_037179515.1 Halocaridina rubra
GGTGTTTTAATGAAGGCATTAAAAGGGTTTTAAATGGACTTAAGGAACTGGAGGAAATTGGTGGAGGAGAGATGATGGTGTTAATGATGGAGATGAATGAGGGGGAGGAAATAAATTGTGAGTTGATGTAGGAGCTTGAAGCCATAGATCGTAAGGGTTAATGCGGATTTTGTTATAGTCTTCGAATTTTTCTTTCTCGTGATTTATTTCCCCTTTTTCTTTTTTAGATTCTCTGCCCACGGATGGGTGGAACGGGTCATGGAGAACCCATAGGGCGGTCGCCAGCCGGCACAGGCCCCAACCCCCCACTGTGGTGCCCAGCCACAGCAGCAACCTCCCCAGTAAACAGCTTAAACTCTCTTGCCTGGACGAGGCACGATCCCGACGTCGACCTAGCGAAAGTGAGGCCATCTCGTAACCACCGTACTAGCAAGTAGGCTATTTATTTCCTCTTCCTATAATTACTGTTGCTTAGGTTGAAGAAAATCCCCCTAAAGAATAAGGCTTTGCTTTGACTAGACCACCTTCCTTGTAAGGGTGGATCATGTCCCTTCATTTAGCTAAACCTAAACCTCATTGAATCAGTGCCTGACTCCAGCCTTGGATATCAACAATTCAGTTATGTCAAGTAGTTTATACATCTTTTCACCAGAATTTCTTTGGAATCAAATGGCGAGGGTAGTGACGACCTTTGTATAAAAACTTCTCTCTTCTCTGCAGGATTAGGAAGTACCCCATTAGCTGTATGAAACAGTGTGGAGCAGTATCTAAATGTTTTCATTGTCGGCAGCATTTTCCATGTTTGTAGAGGGTAGCTTTTTTACTAGCCTCTTATAGACTAGTAGTGGTTAATGCTTAGTATTATTGTTGAATGCTTTTTCCGACACCTACTCAAGCCATTGATCCTGGCTTGGGAAAGGCTACGATTTGTGCTAGGTTGCTTCCTCAATAGCTGATTATTCTGTGATGTATGTCTCCATTATTCTTTTTAGTAAAATGGTAGCCCAGTGGTTAGAGAACTCGATTCGGGAAGTGACAAACTCGTGTTCGAGCCCATTACGGAGAGGTAGAGAGGGCACTCAGTCTTAAATTTTCAGTTTCAACATGTCTGATCTCAGCCCCTAATGAGGATTGAGAAATGACTGCCAACTGAATTCAAAACTATGAACAAATACCTACATTATATATATAATCACTTCATATGAATACGATATATATATATATATATATATATATATATATATATATATATATATATATATATATATATATATATATATATATGTATATATGTATATATATATATATATATATATATATATATATATATATATATATATATATATATATATATATATATATATATATATATATATATATATATATATATATATATATATATATATATATATATATATATATATATATATATATATATATATATGTGTGAGTGTGTGTGTGTGTGTGTGTGTGTGTGTGTGTGTGTGTGTGATTACCTAATTGTGATTACCTAATTGTGTTTACGGGAAAGAGCCCAAAGCTCGTATCTTCCCGTCTCCTCATCGGTTCCATTTTATACTTAGTGATACTTATCATACCTGTCCTTAAAACTATGGATTGAGATAGCATTAACTACCTCCTCGCTTAGCCAATTCCAATTTTCAACTACTCTTACACTGAAAAAGTATTTCCTTACATCCTGCAAAGAAGTTTTCTTACGAAGCTTCAAACTATGACCTCTAGTTCTAGAGCCAGCCATATCAAAATATCGATCCCTATCCACTCTATCATAACCATGAAGGAATTTAAAGACTGTCACCATATCCCCCCTCACTCTTCTAGCTTCGAGTGATGGTAAGTCTAATTCCCTCAGCCTCTCATCATAACTGAGATTGCGTATTTCTGGCACCAGTTTCGTGGCATGTCTTTGAACTTTTTCAAGCTTAGCTATGTGCTTTTTCAAGTGCGAATTCCAAAAGGGGGCTGCATATTCGAGTTTTGGCCTCACATAGGTTACATAAATATTTCTGAACATTTCCTTGTCCATGTGCCTGAAGGCTACCCTTACATTTGATAAGAATGCATATGCTGCCCCTACTATGCCATTTATATGTATTTCTGGAGACAAATCTGCCAGTATGTTTACTCCTAGATCTCTCTCATTGTCTGTCTCTTGAAGTTGTACTCCAGCCACCGAGTAGTCAAGCTTGGGCCTTCTTGCACTTGTACCCATTCTCATTACCTTACATTTTGAAGTATTGAATTTCATTAGCCATTTTTCTGACCACTCATGCAGATTATTTAGATCCTCCTGAAGTTCTCTACCATTGTTCTCGTTTTTTACTTTCTTCACAATCTTTGCATCATCTGCAAACATATTCATGAATGAATTTACACACTCTGGTAGGTCATTTACATATATAAGGAACAAAAGTGGCCCTAAAACTGAACCCTGTGGAAGTCCACTACTAACTCTTCTCCATTCAGACACTGAGTGTCTTACTCTAACCCTCTGTTCCCTTTCTTCTAAGTAAGTTTTTATCCATTCCAAAACATTTCCACCTATTCTAGCCATTGATTGCAGTTTCATAATAAGTCTCCCATGTGGAACAGTGTCAAACGTGTGTGTGTGTGTGTGTGTGTGTGTGTGTGTGTGTGTGTGCATACACACACACGAGGGGGTGTTGAAAAGTTCCTGGTTTATGGGTATCATCAAAACCAGGACACCTTGGCCAGGAACCTTTCAGCATCCCCTCGTGTATATATATATATATATATATATATATATATATATATATATATATATATATATATATATATATATATATATAGGTAAAGAGAATATGTAAATATACTTTTTATGTGTAACCTATTACTGTAATAATAGAAAGAAACAAATGGGTATACATAATTATATACACGTCAGGGTATATATACATAGATGTAATATACCCAGCTACATAACTAACTTTAAAGTATTCAATAGCAAGTAAAAAGCACTATAAACATTATATATAACTTAACATCTCTTATGGAAGATTCAAGACCTATTCATTAACTAGCAAAAAATATACATACATAAATAAACATGTGAAAAAAATATTTATAAATCTTAATATCCCTTTTTAAGAGAAGAATCAAGAGAATCCCTTCTCCTTTTCCGCCTTGTTGATCATCATTAGGCTTAGATCTTTTAATGAGGCAGAGAATATCCTCATTGTATGTGTGCACAAGACTCACTTTTTGAGCCTTTTATAAGGATTTTTATATATACATTTTTTTTTTCTTGAGAAACTTTGTTTATTGTTCGAGGGTTTATTATAAAGTTGATGTATGTTGAAGACGAAGTGGACCTGGTATATCCCTGACAGTGTTTAGAATGCGCAGCGCATATGGAGCGCATCCATCCGTTGGGTCATTTATTTTAGATGTTTTTGTTTAAAGGAAAAAAAAAACTTTTTCCTTAAGTATGTGTCTACCGGAGGGTTTATAAAATGTGTCGAAAATAGATAGATGATGAGTCTTGGAATACAAAAAAAAAAATACACTGGGTAAGCAAGCGTTCAGTCTATAGCTACAGTGGTAGATGCTTTGTTGTTTTAGATTCTTCACCCACGGATGGGTGGAACGGGTCATGGAGGACCCATGGGGCGGTTGTTAGATGGGATGTATATTACTCGCGCAATGTATCTATTCGTTTGGTAGTTCATACTAACATGAGAGTGGAAGGTTTATAAAATGAGGTTGAGCCAATGATATTATAGAGAGAAGGTATTAGGAAAGCAGGCTCCCAGATCAGGTCAGCGCATATGGAAAGCAATGCTTTTATCGGGTCATTGATATTGGTTCTTTTATTTGTGTAAGAAACGAACCGGTTGGTCTCTTTTTCTTTCTTTTTATGATAATGACACCAGGACGGGCCAAAAAAATAATAAAATGAAACAGTCCTCCATCGGGCCTGAGCACGAAAATACATAAAGTGAAGAGAAACAGATGGAGAATGTAATGACTTGTCAGATGTGAAGGGATAATAAGAGATTTGTAATGAATATCCAAGAATATTCAGTGTAGATGTAGGCGTAGAAAAAGAACCTTAACTGAAGGAAGACTTAAGATCGAACTGTCCTGGACTGTTCTATTTAAGTTCAAAAAAAATTCAGCTGTAGTATCGTAACGGGCGGCTGTTGCCATGAGCCAACCCACTATATATGGAGGTTTTATGAAATTAATTCTTAGTGGAGGTAGATAATGACTCTTGAGAAATTAAATATTAAGTAATCAAGGTATGAGAACAGCTTCTGAGTGCTTAGGAAGAGCAGCACATATAGTGCTAGTCAGTCATACCATCACTGATATCAGCAGTTTTAATTTAAGTATAGAAATGTATAATGAAGGGTCTATAAAACTGAAATATAAGATAGATGTTAAAGTATCAGCAAACTGCATGTAGGTATCTAGCTACTGGAATGTTCGAAAATCTGAGTAAGAGTAGAGATAGATTTTGATGCTTGGAAAACAGAGTAAGAAAACAAGCAAGCAGGCTTACAAAACAGCCCTGATGGTGCTTAGGATGCACGGTGCAAATAGTGTGCATCCAGTCCCTGGGTCATTAACATTGGCAGTTTATGTTTAAGTTAATATCTATCTAGCGAAGGGTTTATTTAATTTATTTTCAATGGAGCTATCAGAAGTTTGTTAAAACGAAATTTAGAGACATGAAGCTGAAATTTAGTACACGTTGATAATGCTTATTAGAAAGAGATTCATAATTAAGCTTCCGTGTTTATTTTTTTTAAATGAGAATGCAGATATGGGAGGACTGAAAAACTGGATTTTACTGGAAGTTAATAGTACCTATGATGAAAATAAAATATTATGATGGTAAGAGATTTATCTTCAATAAAATCAGAGGTACTGTGTGGAGATTTGTAGCTCGCGGATTGGTCGGTGCAGCGACTGCTTCTTCCCATCTACTTCCAGACTCTGGAATTCTTCCTCCTTCTGTCTTTCCTAATTCTTATGACCTTTCATCCTTCAAGAAGCAGATGTATCGTCATCTCAGAGCCTAGTCCTCCATATCTCTGGGTCATCTGTACTTTGACTGTTTTTTCTGTCTGTCGTTTTCCTTTGTGTGACATTACCTTATCTCTGCCTTGTCCTTAACCTTTTTCTTTTCCTTCTTCTTCGTATTTTCTCGTGCCAGGGCCTTTGTTGATGAGGGCAGTTTCTGCCTATCCCTTTGTCGCACTCATAAAAAACAAGTTTTCAAATAGGAATATAGTACAAGAGGTTCATAATTGTTTTAAGAATTTATATATAAAGAAAGACATGGAAAATTTTATAGAAGGGATATTTTTTCAAAATCAAATACTAATCATCAGGAGGTATGTGCAGTGAAGACTCAAGTGGTTCAAGTTAAAGTAAAAATTGCAAAAATCTCATAAAATTTAAATATTATTTGAAGTAATGAAGAATTCTGATTTCATAATAAGAAAAGAATAGAAATTGATCAAAGTTTAAGTAAAACTTGAACAGTAGTAGTAGTAGTAGTAGTGGTGGTGGTGTAAGCAGCAGCAGTAGCATCAAGCTTTCGCTTGATACCTTCACTCTTGGTTGCTTATAGTAATAATAATAATAATAATAATAATAATAATAATAATAATAATAATAATAATAATAATAATAATAATAATAATAATAATAATAATAATAATAATAATAATGATGATAATAATAATAATAATAATAATAATAATAATAATAATAATAATAATAATAATAATAATAATAATAATAATAATAATAATAATAATAATTGTGTGCCGGTTTTACGTCACAGACTCCCTTTTTTACCAAGGGCTAGGACGGTTGCCTCCTTGCTAAGGACTTGTTTTGGCAGATGTAATCGTTACCAAATCCTCAGAGTCGCAGACGCTACCGCTTGAGCCAAGGTGACTATAATAATAATAATAATAATAATAATAATAATAATAATAATAATAATAATAATAATAATAATAATAATAATAATAATAATAATTGTGTGCCGGTTTTACGTCACAGACTCCCTTTTTTACCAAGGGCTAGGACGGTTGCCTCCTTGCTAAGGACTTGTTTTGGCAGATGTAATCGTTACCAAATCCTCAGAGTCGCAGACGCTACCGCTTGAGCCAAGGTGACTATAATAATAATAATAATAATAATAATAATAATAATAATAATAATAATAATAATAATAAATATTAAAAGGAATATATTCGAGAAAAACTGACTCGGAACTGAAAATCCAATTTTATTCTTTACAGACACTTTACTTCATTGACTTTCACCTAAACTTTGTGTATTTTTTTTTTCTTTTTACTTATTTTCTGTTAAGTTTTCTTCGCTTGTGGGGCGATGTCTTAACTTTACTCCCTTTTTTTCTCTCAAACTCTATTTCCATGAGAGAAAAAGTGAAAAAGGCTCAAAAAGAGAAGTGAAAAAATATCCTACGCTTTGATGTTAGATTTTTAGCTCAAAAGTCCAGCGCTAAATTTGAATATCATTTTGACTTTGCTTGATATATGCCCCCCCCCCCAAAAAAAAAAAGGCGTGTCCATCGATATGTTTATTTGTTTCAGTAGCAAAGATTTTTCTCTCTATACTAGAGTCTGATTATAATTTTTTTTTTTTTAATGTTTCTTCATCTTAAACCAGTATATATTAAGTAAGTTTTGTTTGACATTTGTAGGTGTCATTGAATTCTTTTCTCATTTTCAAGCAATAATGATGATAGTTTGTAGTAGCAACAATAGTAGCAATAGTTTTGCCACTATTAGTAATAGTGGTAGTAGCAGCCGTAGTAGTATTAGTGGTTATATTTTGTGTCCTTGAAGACCAATCCGATTTTTTCGCTACTTTTATGATGTATATCCGCGGTAGTAGTAGTAGTGGTAAAAGTAACTGAAGGAGTAACAGCAACAATAGCAGTAGTAGCATCAGAACAGCAGCAGCGGCAAGCGTGGTCATATTTTGATTGTATACTTGAATTCTTACCTGATTGTCTAGCTGTACACTGGGGCGCATTACTACTACTACTACTACTACTACTACTACTACTACTACTACTACTACTACTACTACTAGTAGTAGTAGTAGTAGTAGTAGTAGTAGTAGTAGTAGTAGTAGTAGTAGTAGTAGTAGTAGTAGTAGTAGTAGTTCCATTATGATTGCGAACCGAAGATTATGAAAATTACTACTCTACTCCTATCCCTCTTTGACTCATTCTGAAGGTAGTAGTAGTAGTAGTAGTAGTAGTAGTAGTAGTAGTAGTAGTAGTAGTAGTAGTAGTAGTAGTTCCATTATGATTGCGAACCGAAGATTATGAAAATTACTACTCTACTCCTATCCCTCTTTGACTCATTCTGAAGGTAGTAGTAGTAGTAGTAGTAGTAGTAGTAGTAGTAGTAGTAGTAGTAGTAGTAGTAGTAGTAGTAGTAGTAGTAGTAGTAGCAGTAGTAGTAGTAGTAGTAGTAGTTCCATTATGATTGAGAACCGAAGATTATGAAAATTATACTGTACTCCTATCCCTCTTTGACTCATTCTGAAGGTAGCAATAGTAGTAGTAGTAGTAGTAGTAGTAGTAGTAGTAGTAGTAGTAGTAGTAGCAACTGGGTTATATTGTTGTAGTTCTTGAAGAGCTAACGTTGAGTTACATACTAAAATCTTTAGCATGGAGAGTATTTCCCATTTTCATAAGTGTTCGCTGTTTCTCACTTGCCTTTTGAAGATTAGAAATTAGCTTTGGATCATATTTTTACGGCCTGATGCCATTCCTGACATTGTCCCTCTCCTTTAATCCGGTTTTAGACCGGCAATGAAATGAACTGACTTGCTCCGAAAGTTTTTGGATTAAACATATTACATTAATAGTCATAATGACAGTAAGAGAAGAGTAGTCACCGTGGCTCAAGCGGTAGCGTCCGCCACTCTGAGGCGTCAGGTGAGGGTTTGCGCCGCGTCACGGTCTAACGTTAGCAAGGGCATGCACTCAGGGTAACGATTGCATCTGCCAAAACAAGTCCTTCGCAAGAAGGCAACCGTCCTAGCCCTTGGTAGAAAAGGGAGTCCGTGGCGTAAAACCGGAGCAGTATTATTATTATTATTATTATTATTATTATTATTATTATTATTATTATTATTATTATTATTATTATTATTATTATTATTATTATTATTATTATTATTGGCGATAATAGTAGTACTCGTAGTAGTAGTGGTAGTAGTAGTAATAGTACCAGTACTTATTATCGTTGCTTTGGAAGTTACTTATGAATATGATTATAATGCATAATTGTCTCATCATATTAAGTGTTTATAATGGCAATATTACATATGAAGATGCAATAATTAATACAGTTTTTTTATACACAAAGTGATAATGAAAATTTTCTTACGATTTCCACACGTTATTACTCATATCATCATCTATTCTGAATATCATCTCTCTCTCTCTCTCTCTCTCTCTCTCTCTCATCTGCTCTCTCTCTCTCTCTCTCTCTCTCTCTCTCTCTCTCTCTCTCTCTCTCTCTCTCTCTCTCTCTCTCTCTCTCTCTCTCTCTCTCTCTCTCTTACAATGGGTTGTTTTGTAAAAGTCACTTTGCTGAAAAACTGATATAAATAGATTGCCTGTTCAGATTGGAGGAGGGAAAGCTCATAACTGTGGAGAGACGACTTGAAGAGAACGAGAGAGAGAGAGAGAGAGAGAGAGAGAGAGAGAGAGAGAGAGAGAGGAGAGAGAGAGAGAGAGAGAGAGAGAGAGAGAGAGAGAGAGAGAGAGAGAGAGAGAGAGAGAGAGAGAGAGAGAGAATCCCTTATTGTTTGGGAGAGGGATGAGGGAGTTGTGGAGTATCTCATATTGAAGGGAATAATTGGAACCACTGCTAGGGTGGAGACTGTGAAACACTTTAAGAGCAAAGGTACTAGTTATGCTCTCTCTCCTCTCTCTCTCGCTCTCTCTCTCTCTCTCTCTCTCTCTCTCTCTCTCTCTCTCTCTCTCTCTCTCTCTCTCTCTCTCTCTCTCTCTCTCTCTCTCCCAAGCTATTTTAAACATATCACTTTTTATTTCATAGATTTGGTCTTCATTTCGTATATTTCCATTACATATATAAAAACGTTATTTCATTGGTTGCCTTCAGACGCGGAACCAATCGGAATCGATCTCGTTTAAGAAGATTTGTAACGACAGGTACTCGCCCAGATATTGTATTGCCTCTATTCTCTTAAAATTTTTAGAAGTGGGTGTTGCCTTAGAGTGTGCATGTAAAATATACATTATTGTATATACCTATCTGTGCTCAAGGGAAAGAGCTCTCTGTTCTTAGCTCCCCGTTCCATGATCGGTTTAATATTTTCCTCACTTAATACTTAAGACTTAGACAAAAGAAACTATAACCTCTAGTTCTAGCTCCACCCATATCGAATTACTAGTCTCTCCGCTCTGAGAAAACAATTAAAGCCTTCAAGATCCATAAACTCCTCTCTTCAAGTTATGGTAAGTCTATGTATGTATATATGTCTTTTCTTATGTTGTACCTTGGGTTGAAAAAACTGCTCTCTTCGTGCCCGGGGACTAAGAAAACCTTTCAGAAACAGTAGGAGCTTAAAAATTAGGCTGAAATTAGAGCGTGATAAAGCATAAAAAGACAGGCAGAAAGAATAGTCAAAGTAAGGAAAACCTTAATATATATATATATATATATATATATATATATATATATATATAATATATATATATATATATATATATATATATATATATATATATATATATATATAATATATATACACACACACACACACGCACACACACACACACACACACACACACACACACACACCCAAACACACACACACACACACACACACACACACACACACCTAGCTCAAAGACATGCCACGAAACTGGTGCCAGAAATACGCAATCTCGGTTATGATGAGAGGCTGAGGGAATTAGACTTACCATCACTCGAAGCTAGAAGAGTGAGGGGGGATATGGTGACAGTCTTTAAATTCCTTCATGGTTATGACAGAGTGGATAGGGATCGATATTTTGATATGGCTGGCTCTAGAACTAGAGGTCATAGTTTGAAGCTTCGTAAGAAAACTTCTTTGCAGGATGTAAGGAAATACTTTTTCAGTGTAAGAGTAGTTGATAATTGGAATTGGCTAAGAGAGGAGGTAGTTAATGCTATCTCAATCCATAGTTTTAAGGACAGGTATGATAAGTATCACTAAGTATAAAATGGAACCGATGAGGAGACGGGAAGATACGAGCTTTGGGCTCTTTCCCGTAAACACAATTAGGTAATCACAATTAGGTAATCACACACACCTCAAGTGCTAAAAAAATGCGCAAACTCAATATCAGTGGCACTAAGTATCATATTTAAAAAGTCACTGGAGTCAGGGGAGATTCCAAGATGCTGGAAACAAGCAAATGTGATACCTATCTTCAAAAAGGGAAGGAGGGATACGGCTCTGAACTATAGACCAGTTTCCTTGACCAGCATAGTTTGTAAAGTTATGGAGAAACTACTAAGGAAACATATCTCTCTTCACTTGGAATCCTTCAACTTTTTGTCAGTGAGGCAACATGGCTTCAGAGAAGGTAGATCAACAGTAACAAACTTATTAGAATTTTATGATGAGGTAAGCCAAATCTTACAGGAAAGAGAGGGCTGGGCAGATTGCATATTCCTAGACTTCCAGAAAGCGTTTGACACTGTTACACATGGGAGACTTATTAGGAAGCTGCAATTAATGGCTAGAATAGGTGGAAATGTTTTGGAATGGATAAAAACTTACTTAGAAGGAAGGGAACAGAGGGTTAGAGTAAGACACTCAGTGTCTGAATGGAGAAGAGTTAGTAGTGGAGTTCCACAGGGTTCAGTTTTAGGGCCACTTTTGTTCCTTGTATATGTATATGACCTACCAGAGTCTGTAAATTCATTCATGAGTATGTTTGCAGATGATGCAAAGATTGTGAAGAAAGTAAAAAACGAGAACAATGGTAGAGAACTTCAGGAGGATCTAAATAGTCTGCATGAGTGGTCAGAAAAGTGGCTAATGAAATTCAATACTTCAAAATGTAAGGTAATGAGAATGGGTACAAGTGCAAGAAGGCCAAAGCTTGACTACTCGGTGGCTGGAGTACAACTTCAAGAGACAGAAAATGAGAGAGATCTAGGAGTAAACATACTGGCAGATTTGTCTCCAGAAATACATATAAATGGCATAGTAAGGGCAACATATGCATTCTTATCAAATGTAAGGGTAGCCTTCAGGCACATGGACAAGGAAATGTTCAGAAATATTTATGTAACCTATGTGAGGCCAAAACTCGAATATGCAGCCCCCTTTTGGAATCCACACTTGAAAAAGCACATAGCTAAGCTTGGAAAAGTTCAAAGACATGCCACGAAGCTGGTGCCAGAAATACGCAATCTCAGTTATGATGAGAGGCTGAGGGAATTAGACTTACCATCACTCGAAGCTAGAAGAGTGAGGGGGGATATGGTGACAGTCTTTAAATTCCTTCATGGTTATGATAGAGTGGATAGGGATCGATATTTTGATATGGCTGGCTCTTGAACTAGAGGTCATAGTTTGAAGCTTCGTAAGAAAACTTCTTTGCAGGATGTAAGAAAATACTTTTTCAGTGTAAGAGTAGTTGATAATTGGAATGGCTAAGCGAGGAGATAGTTAATGCTATCTCAATCCATAGTTTTAAGGACAGGTATGATAAGTATCACTAAGTATAAAATGGAACCGATGAGGAGACGGGAAGATACGAGCTTTGGGCTCTTTCCCGTAAACACAATTAGGTAATCACAATTAGGTAATCACAATTAGGTAATCACACACACACACACACACACACACACACACACACACACACACACACACACACACACACACACATATATATATATATATATATATATATATATATATATATATACACACACACACACACACACACACACACACACACACACACACACACACACACACACACACACACACACACACATATATATATATATATATATATATATATATATATATATATATATATATATATATATATATATATATATACACACACACACACACACACACACACACACACACATATATATATATATATATATATATATATATATATATATATATATATATATATATATATATATATGCATATGCACATACACACACTGCGGAAACCTAGCCTAACCTACACCAACTGAGTTGGCAAAATACTGCATACCATTAGTATTAATATACGTTTAAGCACAGACGTGGAATATATAGCTATGTCTGTTGTATGGTTCAGCTCCATTTAAAAGAAAATATGATATTTTTTTAGCATGTAAGATAATTCACAAATTTAAATCGAGATTTCTTACATGAACCGTAATATTTAATTATTTACCCTCTTAGGAAACATATTATATTAG
>JAXCGZ010000038.1:35000-57500 GCA_037179515.1 Halocaridina rubra
AACATGAGACGGTCCTATTTTAATTGCTAGGTCTTTAGGTATGCGAGCTAGATAAGGTCTTGATATGATGAATATGAATTGAATTTTACTAGAATTTACTCTAAGTCCATTTCTTGTAAAACATTGCATTACTCTTTCAATTGTGGATTCCATTTCTAATATTAATAGGTCAAGATATTCTATATGTTTTTGGAGAGAAGAAACTGGACATCATCCGCAAATTGGACTAGCGTGGCGTACTGAGTAACAGTTAATAAACCGTTTACAAATACATTAAAAAGAAAGGGACCTAGTACTGAACCCTGAGGGACACCAAATTCAACAGAGCTTTGATGATATGTGTTTTTTTTTTTATATATATACTGACTGCATGCGATTAGTTAGGTAGCCGTTAAATCAGATATCCCAAAGTCTTTAATTTTCCTTGCGGGAATTGTTGCTTTAGATTCTCCACCCACGGATGGGTGGAACGGGTCATGGAGGACCCATAGGTCGGTGTCAAAAACTTTGTAGAGGTTATATAAGGCCAGTAGTAATATCTCATTCGTATCTGTGGTTTTGTATAATGTGTCAGTAACTTGTGTTAAGGCAGCTTTTGTAGATAGACCCTTCCTGAATCCGTGTTGGGTTTTCGAAAATAGATGGTTTCTTCGCAGCAACGGTGCCAGTTCCCTAAAACTTTTAATAAAAACTGGGAGAAGGATAATGGGTCTGTAGTTGCTTAGATCCTCGTTGTTTCCCTGTGAAAATACTTGGCAAAGAATTCCATATTTCCATTCTTCTGGGAATAGTCCAGTGGCAATGGAGGTGTTGATAATCATAGTTTTGTATAAGAAAAAGAAAAAAAATAGCATAGGCTACGAATCTTTCAAGAATTTCGTAGACATACCATCTGCCTGACAAGAATTTTTATTTTCTAAGTTTTTAATTACATTACTGAAATTGTCTACAGATTGAGGCCTAAATGGAGCGACTTGATAGTTTAATGTTTCAGCAGTTTTATATTTGTTTTCTTTTGTGCTGTTAGAGTTTATGTTTTCATAAGCTTCTTTCCCTATATCTGAAAAAAAAAAAACCCATTTACTTTTTCACATGACTCTGATGCATCATTTGCATTTATCTTTAGAGCGGAGGTAATTTTACTTGGTTCAATATCTTTTATAATAGTTCATATGTTAAGTTTTTAATTTTACATTCCTGGAATTTCCTTTTGTAGTTATTTCCTTTAGCCTTTTTAATGAGAGTTTTCTTCACGGGTTTTGGACTGTTTATATTGGTCTTCCTTTAATTTGTTATGATTTAAGTTTAGCATTTGTTTAAATTTATTTCAATTTGATATGGCTATCGTTATTTCATTACTCATCCTCAGAGTAGGGGGCGGTTTATTTTTTGTGTGGTAGGGGCAGTAGGGGAGTTGGCATTCATGAAGCGACTTAGGTTGTGGAAGAGCCGGAAGGATGGGCTGTGGCACTCCAGCAGTGCCATCAGAACGATCGCTAGCTCCCTCGTCATTGCCCATAGAGCAAAGTAATCCCCTAACTGTTTCTTTTTTTTATGTCGGCTACCCCCCAATTGGGGGAGACAGCCAAGGTAGATAGATAGATTGCGGCACAAGTATTTAAGCAAGACGATTTTTTTTTTCATTATTCGCACTTGTTTCTCTAAGTCTTCGGTACTTAAAATCTCGTTACACAATTTAATACAAAATTTATTCATACAGTAGTTTTTGTAACCTGCGGAAAGCTTTGGTTAGTAACTGTTCTTTAGGTTTCTTCTACATCTATCACGACTGATACATGTTCCTGAACTGATAAATGGCAGTTTTCTACTACTGACGACCTGATGAATTCTTGACAAGGTTAAAATAGAAAAGCTTCACCTATTTAGAACAAAACTATATAGTTCCAGTTGTTATAATAAAGACGCAAATCGCTAACTTAACAAAAATGGGAGAGAGAGAGAGAGAGAGAGAGAGAGAGAGAGAGAGAGAGAGAGAGAGAGAGAGAGAGAGAGAGAGAGAGAGAGAGAGAGAGAGAGAGAAAATTGGCAAATCACGCAGCATATATATCGTAAATATGAGATAGATAGATAGATAGTTAGATAGATAGATTGATAGATAGATAGATAGATAGATAGATAGGTAGGTAAACGGAGGGATGAACAGAGAGAGAGAGAGAGAGAGAGAGAGAGAGAGAGAGAGAGAGAGAGAGAGAGAGCTAAACACAACATGTTATATCACAGACAAAGAGGTGGTGGAGAGAGATATATATGTGAATAAATTAGAATACACACACGCACACACACACATGGTTGGGGGAGAAGAATAACCCTTTGATATGTATTGTGCCTGTGTATCCCCACGTGGTTCCTTGTTGCAATTTCAGTAATTATCTAATCATGAGACCTTTAGGAACAGGCTCTCTGATGTCGGGAATGTGAGAGGAATTGGCACTGCAAGGTATGCGTCATCTGTTCCAGTTTGTCTGTGTGTTTTAGTGTTCCTATCTTAAGGGGGGATTACATGGTCAAACGGTTCGTCGAACGCGATTCGACAGACAAGTGTTTGCAGTGATGTTCGAACGTGTGAACGGGGTATTTGGTTGTCGAACACGTTTGTCAAACGTGTTCGACAACCAAATACCCCGTTCACACGTTCGAACATCACTTCAAACACTTGTCTGTCGAACCGCGTTCGACGAACCATTTGACCGTGTAAACCCCCCTTTAGTCATTTTAGCCTGCCTATATGATTCGGTTTTTTAAGTCTCGAACTCCCTTTTCTACTAAGGGCTAGGACGGTTGTCTTCTTGAGAAGGACTTGTTTTGGCAGATGTAATCGTTACCCTGGGTGTATGCCCTTGCTAACCTCAGACCGTGACTGGGCGCGAACCCTCGACCTGACGCCTCAGAGTCGCTGACGCTACCGCTTGAGCCACGGTGACTACATTTAGCCTGCCTATATATCTTGAGCTAATAAATATGTGCTCTGTAACTCTATTACAAACAGACAGCGTGATTATTTACTTCACATTCGATTACTACAAGCACAGGTCAATGAACATACTAATCGCCAACAGGCCATCGATGGAGGGAGGTTTAAGAATACTCCCTCCGTGTTCCCCTGCGTGTCGTAAAACTCGACTAAATGGGACGGAGTGGGGGACTGGGAATCCCATCCTCTGTATTGGACTTCCTACGAATAGCATAGACATTTGGGTGTATTCTGGCAGGAGAGATCCAGCCAGAACCCTAGTAATTGGGTCTATGAATGTGCGCGGTTGAAGTACATTCGTCATTCTCGCCATATACATACGTCCTATTGCATCCCTCTCACTTTCAATTATACCACAACCATGCACATTCAGTGACCCAAATACTAGAGTTCTGATTAGTTCTCTCCTGCCAGAAAACCCCTGCATTTCTTGGTCATTCGTAGGAAGAAAAATTCAAAGGCGGAAATTCCCAGTCCCCCAGCTCTACCCCAATTAGTCGGTTTTTACGACACGCAGGGGAACACAGAGAAAGTAATCTAGCCTCTTCTTTATTGTAGTTAGTAAGGGAACACAGAGAAAGTATTCTATCCCCTTCTTTACTGTAGTTAGCTGTTTATTGTAATTGCATATATATATATATATATATATATATATATATATATATATATATATATATATATATATATATATATATATATATATATATATATATGTATATATGTATATATATATAAATATATATATACATATATATATATATATATATATATATATATATATATATATATATATATATATATATATATATATATATATATATATATATATATATATATATATATATATATATATATATATATATATATTATATATATATATCTATATATATATATATATATATATATATATATATATATATATATATATATATATATATATATATATATATATATATATATATATATATATATATATATATATATATATATATATATATATATATATATATATATATATATATATATAGGCATTGCAATGAATGTTCGAAACGTTGTAATATGTTATAGCTGGACGTCAATCATTATAATAAAACTTTAAGAAATGTACTGACCGGTGATCACTACGATTATTATTATTATTATTATTATTATTATTATTATTATTATTATTATTATTATTATTATTATTATTATTATTATTATTATTATTATTATTATTATTATTATTATTATTATTATCATTATTATTATTATTATTATTATTATTATTATTATTATTATTATTATTATTATTATTATTATTATTATTATTATTATTATTATTATTGTTGTTTTTGTTTTTGTTAAAGATCAAAACCTCTTCAGTGAAATAAATAAAAAAAAAAAAGAAATGAATCGATCGATAGATGGAGAGAGAATATGCCTCTTTGGATTGTAGTAAATGAAAACCTCAACTTCCACTCCCCTCTTCCTCAAAGAACTTTAATTTCCATTTCTTTCCTTAAGCAATGGAATCATTCACCCATGTTCCTTCTGTCAACCACCAGCATCCACATAATTAACATATTAATTATATACTTTCGAATCTAAGATAAATTGGCTGACCTAAAAATTTTTCAGTTCAATCACTTTATTCTCAATGAGTTTATTCTAATTTTCCCTTTTATCATTCTCATCTCTCATCTTACCCTTTTTCTTCGTTATTCCATTTTTTTTTTTTTTTTTTTACTCCTTTCTAATGTCGAGACAAGTTTAGATTGGTGGAAGTATTCACTGGAGGGAAGGATAATGAAAGTCAGCAGGAGCATGAGTTTTTTCTAATTTTCCCTTTTATCATTCTCATCTCTCGTCTTACCCTTTTTCTTCGTTATTCCATTGTTGTTGTGTTTTTTTTTATCTTTATTACTACTTTCTAATGTCGAGGCAAGCTTAGATAGGTGGAAGTATTTACTGGAGGGAAGGATAATGAAAGTCAGCAGGAGCATGACTGAGTGAGTACATGAGTGTGAATGAGAGGGAGTTCCTTCTTCTCCATTTTTCTCTCGCCTTTTGTACTTCTTATGTTATCCTTTGTTTTCAATAATATACCTTTAGTGGTTCTCAGTATTTTATTTAATTATTGTTCTCCTTTTTTGTGTCTATCTCCTGTATTATTACCTCTTTTCATACTTCCCCTCCTAATATTCCCCTTATTCCTCATTCCTCTTTATTACCCAGTTTCTTCATTACTCCTCTTATTATCCTTCTTCTTCAGTCTCTTCACCGACTTTTTTAAATAATTCTAATCAATCTTTTTTTCTATTATTCCTTTATTATTACTCATTCCATCATCATTTCTCTTATTTTCCATATTCTTTATTATTCCTCTTATCACCGGTTTCTTCATTATTATATTTTTATATCGTTAATTACCAATCCGGCGTTCGTTATCTAGCTGGCCAAATATATTGATTTTCTCTTACCCTTTAGGACTAGTTTCCCTTTGTGTTTATACTATTTCCCCTTTTTTTTTGCACCCCTTAGGCCAGCTATTTCTTTCTATTTCTTATCCTTCTTTCCTTTAATCTTTATAATTTTGACTCTGTTCATCCTTCTATTTTCACTTCTGAACTTCGAAAGAAATTTAATATCGACCTTTTAAGTCTGATTAACCTTCTTTTGTTTTTATCTCGTCTTCCCCCCTTTTTTTTCTCTCTCTGAATTTATTTCTACTTCTTATAGTTGAAATATCTTCAATTTTCCACCTATTACCTCATTTGTCATCTGTACTGTTGTCTTTTCCCACTTTTCTCATAATTTCCCCTTTCATTCTACTTAAATGCGTGGCCAATCATCTTTAGATTTCTCCTTTTGATTATAGTTCTCCTTTGTTTTGCTTCTCCCCTCTATTTCTCTTTATCTTTCTTCTTCCCTTTACTCACCTTTGTTTTCTTTTTTTCCTTTATCTTCTTTCCTCATTATTACTCCAGTTTTTCTATCTCCTTAGTATTATTACTCATCTGATCACAATAAATATGCTAGCTTATGTATTCCACTTTCCTATTTCTTTTCTATCTTTCTTTTTATTATGAATTCCCTCTTTATCAATCCTTTTATTCATATTTTTCTTCCTTTTTTATTCCGTCAACTATATTAAACATTAGATATCATAAAGAAGGTACTTAAAGATCTCAACTTTTTACTTTTGCAGCTTTGTTTCTTATCTCTCTTTCTGCATTTTCTTCGTTATTATCGAATCAGCTATATTTGTACACAGCTAATATACGTAAATTACTTTACTTAAGATTGTGATTTTTCCCTACTGTCAGCTCTAATCTCTCCTTTGTTAATGGAGCAGCTTTTTTTCCCCCTATTCCCATTTTCATCTTCTTTTTATTCCCTCATTTATATTACAGATAAACACCCCTTTACTTCTCTCATTTTCTTATGCTCTTATTTTTCCTTTTCTTTCACCATTTTCCACTTTGTTATCTCCTGATTTTTTCTTCCGTCAACTATTTTAGACATCAGACCAAACCAAAATTATCTAGCCTTTACATCGTTGCTTTTTACACCCCTCCCCGCGTTTCTATTTCTTTCCCCCCTTGAATTCCCCAATAATGGTTTCTGTCTCCCTTTTCCTATGTTTATTTTTATTCTCTACTCCCTTTTCTTCCTTTTCCTAATTATCTTCACATTTTTATCTCATCTACAATATCATACATTAGACTAAACATCCACCCTACATACCATTTATTTCATTTCATATATTTACCTCTTTCAATTCCCCTTTCATTTGCTATATCTCCTCTTTCGTATGTTTCCTTTCTTTTTGTTTTCTTCCATTATTATTACAATTGTTTTTATTCCATCAACTATATTTTTTCTGTATATATCTAATCTGCCTATAGTAGCCAGAAAAAGATCTTGATTTTTCCACTCCTTACCTCTCTCCCCCTTTTCTTATCACCTTTTTTATACTATCATCTAGCTGACCATAGATCCCAATTCACTTCAAAGTATACAATGCTCCATTTTTATACTATCATCTAGCTGACCAAAGATCCCAATTCACTTCAAAGCATACAATGCTCCATTTTTATACTATCATGTAGCTGACGATAGCTCCCAATTCACTTCAAAGGATACAATGCTCCATTTTTATACTATCATCTAGCTGACCAAAGATTCCAGTTCACTAGAAAGCATAAAATGCTCCATTTTTACACTATCATCTAGCTGACCAAAGATCCCAATTAACTTCAGAGCATACAATGCTCCATTTGCTGTTGTTTCTATACCCCCTTTCTGCTCATTCCTCATTATTACCACCTGTTCTTCTATCCCATTTACTATATTACACATCAGACGAAAGATCTCCTGTTGCATCATGGTTATTACATCCCTTTTCTTGTTATTTCTCGCGCTTTTCTTCCTTTTTTCGTTGTTATCACCTTTATTCCTTTCTTCCTTTCGAATTTCCCCTTTTAAAGGTAATGGAGAAACCTCTTGTAAGTAAATAAATCCCTCTTTATTCCATTGTACTTACAGATATATATTCTGTATATTTTCACCATTTTAATCATAATTATATGAGAGGTAGTACTGTGGTAGGGACAGTAGGAGAGTTGGCATTTATGAAGCGACGTAGGTTGTGGAAGAGCCGGGAGGATGGGCTGTGGCACTCCAGCAGTGCCATCTGAACGGTCGCTAGCTCCCTCGTCATTGCCCATAGAGCAAGGTAATCCCCTTATTGTTTCTTTTTTTTTATGTCGGCTACCCCCAATTGAGGGAGACAGCCAAGATAAATAGAATAGTAATCGCTTACTATCCTTTAATTCCCCTCCTGATAGGTAACAGAGCAGCCTCTTGCTTAAAATTAATAATAATTGAATAGATAATTAAATGAATATAAAAAGAACATCATCCCTCTCCTGTCACCAGCATTCTCACGAAGATTCTGTCTTCATGACGACTCTGTCGCAACTTGATGGAAGTTTGTCAGTTTATTTTCATTTTTATTTCTATGTTTTTTTTTATTATATCTTTTTGTCCATTTTCTCCTTTGGAATTTACTTTTCTTTGTCTTTTTATTCTTGCTATTAATTTTTTATAATTCAATGCAATCTTTTTTCTCTTCTTTTCCCTCCTCCTCTTCCTGACTTCCTTTTAACTGTCTTTTTTGTTTTTCCTGCTTTCATCCTTTCACAGTTTTATTTCATCTTTTATTCTTCTTCTCTATCTCCTCCTCTTCTAGACTTCATTTTCATTGCTTTTTTTTATTTTTATAATTCTATTCTATCTTATCACTTTTATTGGGTTTATTATCTAGACATTTTTTCTTCCTCTTCTCTTCTAGATTTCCCTTTGGCTATTGTTTCGTTTTTTATTAAATGCGAATTTATCTGTTTTTATTCTCTCATAAATACTTTTTGTCTTTGCCTTCTCTTCTCCTCCGTCCTCTCCTTCCTTCTCATATGAATTCATTCTATCCTCTTTTTTTATTCTAGTCTCTTCTTTTCCTCTTCCCTTCTGGACTTCCTTATAATAGCATTTTATCTTTTCTCATTTATTTGCTTTATTATCTAGTCCTTTCTCTCCTTTTCCGGACTTCTTTTTGGAGTCATCATTAATGGGTTTTTTTCTGTTTTAATCATTACTTCTGTCTATCATTTATTTTTATTTGTTTGCTTTACTATATCTTCCTCTTCCCAATTCTATTTTCTCTGTTTATTTCATTTATTGTCTACTCTATTACCTCTTAAGTTATTTTTCATTTAATTCTCATGTTCATAAAAAATGGTGTAATTATTTTTAATTTTTATCTATTTCTCTATTTTGCTCAATATATCTTATACTTCGTCATTCTCCTATTGTCTTCCTACTTTATGTTCTTGCTCCAGCTTCATGCTCATTACAGTGACATTTGTCCCTGTATTCTTCATATTTTTTTATCCTCACATTCGGTATAGCCTCTGTCTCTTCTACCAATACATACCTTTACTTTCGTTCTATGTGCTCATTCTGCCTTCCCTCTTATTTCTCCTTTATTATTTTCCATGCCTTATCTGTTCTTCATTTTCTACCAGGACATTTATCTTTATGCATGCTGAAGTATAAATCACGCCTGGTGTTGTGCCACACTGGTGTTGCACACTGGTGTTTTGACAGCCTCTGTACAAACAAAGGCCTCATTGTGTAGTTCTCACGTTACTCTATTCTGTTTTGTTACTAGGTAAAGGACAAGAACCCCACTAGAAATAGGCCTAGATTCCTGCATGGAACCTGCATCGTTGTAGCTGCCTACCCACACCAGATGTTATGTGACGTTACTCCATGTGAGTTTTTTTGAACTTTTGAATTTCATTGGATCTGGCAAGTGCCTCAGACCTTTCCCTCCTCCTCCTCGTTTGTATCCTGTAATAATCCGAGGTGTGAAAAGGGCAAGCACCTGGGTAATTAAGGTCAGTAGAAGCACAGCCTTAATAATAATAACGTTAAATGAATAGGGGGGAATTGAGGTCTAGAGGAACACTGTACCTTCTAGATAAATTAATTTTTAAGTGTCATCGCTTATCTCTCACCCAAAATGAGTCCTTGGCAGATGTGTAGATATATACTTCAATTGGTGGCAGTTGAGTGCAATTCCTAGTCGAAATCATTGTGAATATGATCGGATATATGCCAGTGGAAACTCGTGCAGCTAGAATAAATGTGCAGGGTACAGAAGAGTACAAAGTAGCTTTGGAAGCAATGCCGGAGGAAGAAAAAGTTTACAGACTCCTTGAGTTGGAGGGGGCATTAAGGCACCTAAAAGCAAGTGGTGAGGCTACATCATCAAGAAAAGGAAAAGTTGTCAGCAGCAATGCCAACGGAGGCAACACAGAAACAGATATCGAGAGTGATGCCTCATTGGAAGAAGGGCTCACATGGGTGAGACAGTGATGGAGACCCACACCATACATAGCCTTTAACTCTAATGAAGAGACTGCTGCCCCAAAAGGAAATGCGACTCGAGACGGGAATAGAAGGATCAAGGAAGCACAGCAGGATTTACCCTACTTCAGTTCCCCTTTAGGGAAGGTACCCCAAATTAATGACTGTCACATATACTTTGAAGGTGCAATTGTAAAAGGCCTCGAACAAACAGCCATGTTCCCTACAACAGAGTTTCTCAAACAGTTATCACTTAGAATGAGAAGCGCCAATTGGACAGATGAGTACCACATAAGTGAAGTAGTACAGCGGTGCACCAGAATCGCGTTCAACATAGTGGGGGAGGATGAGTGGTCAAGTATTACAGTTTGGGAGGTATTTAAAGCGCAGTTCGAGAAATGCATGAGAAGATGCACAGAACAACTGAGTTGGTATGTGAAGAGGATTGAATACTTTACCAGCTCAGTGAGTGCAATTGCTGATAAAACTTATGTGCATTACAGTACTCTGTAATGTGCTTTTTGAAATACAATCCCCGCTGGGTGTAATTTTTTGTTGGACACTAAAGAACCAATCCCCGAAATAGTGAAGGAGTTATTGAATTGGTTCGAGAGGCACCAAAGGTTTGGCCTCTCAGAAGAAGATATCAAGCAGGAGAGGCTCCTGGATGCGACAGTGATACCCATAGCAGTGACAGTAAACAGCAATGGACCCAGGGCGTGAGGCATAGATGAAGACATGCAGGAAATACCGCATACTTGGGAAGAGATTGGATAGGTGAGTAAGGATGTCTCACCCAAGCGATATCTGTTTTAACAGTCTAAAATCTGGTCATATACCGACGAAATGCTCCTTTGAGAAAATAACACACGTGTTTCCACGTCACCGAGGCAATATTCCAGCACAGCTAAGTACTTGCAATTTTTGTCTAATGAGTAATGGGGTAATATCAGTATAAAGTAAGGTCGAAGGACTTCGCCCTTTTGCTCATTTCGATACAGGTTCTGCTGTATAATTTATTGACTGAAGTATAATTGTTGATCCCATTATTAAACTAGATACTACTATGCTAATATCTACTGTGAGTAATGATACCCCTAATAATGTTAGAATTAAAGAAGTAGTGAAACAAGTGATAGCGTTTCAAGGGTGTCCAACTAAATTCAGTGGTACATTTCTTTTGTTACCTAGGTTAAGTATTAAACAGGCAAAGGTAATAAATTGATTTGGGGATAACGTAAAGATGGGCGTAAATATTTTCAATAAGCAGGAGAAAACTACTAGTAACCATAAACAATAAGGAGGTAGCTGTGTGTTCCTTTAACACTTCAGTATCTGCATGCTTTCTGAAGGATAGGAAGGATAGCTATATCATGACTCACCAGGAAGAAATAATCGATAGTAATACTACATGTATTTTGGAGCTATTACTTCTCAGGTCATGCCAGAATTATGGTATTTATTCATAGAATTCGTGGGTCAATACATCAATTAGTTCCATAATAATTTGTTGATAACCACAGACGGATCACGAAAATTAAAGGTCATGTGTGTCAATTTATTACCAGTCCTCTAATTATTCTCAGAAACACAAAGATTGCTGAATTCGACAAAATAACTCAGTTATAACAGTAACGTAAATGGGATTTTAAAAGTTCCTGGAATGCATTGCAAACTTGGAGGCGTTAGCAAGGAGGATGAGTGCTGCTAAATATTCTGCTGTAAATGACAGATCTCATAGCCGAATATCATGATGTATTTTCCTTAGACTCAAACCCCCTTGGAGAGTGCACCCTTATGTCATTTGACATTAACACAGGTAATCAGGCCCCCACCTTTGTAAAATCCAATCGAACCCATGTAGTGCACAAAGAGAAGTGAGAGAGTATGGTAAACGATCTAGACAAAAAAGGTGTGATCAAAGTATCTAAGAGCCAGAGGCATAGCCCCATTGTAATACTAAAAAAGAAGGATGGCTCCCTGCGACTATGTGTAGATTTTAGCAAACTGAATTTCCTAACTGAAGGCGATAGATTCACTCTCCCTGTAATAGAGGACGCATTATGTCACGTCAGCACTGCTAGGTATTTTACTATGCTAGATTTACTTGCTGGGTACAACCAGGTAGTTCTAGAAGAGAGTAGTAAAACCAAGACTGCTTTCTCTGTGAATAATAAGCTTTATGAGTACAATTTCTTACCTTTTGGGTTAAAAGACACTCCAAGTCATTTCAGCAGACTCATGACAGCAGTACTCGTAGGCCTCATAGGTACGGCCATGCTAGTATACATAGATGACTTAATCATAATTGGAAAAGCGTTCAAAGAGTATGTTCAAAACCATATTTCGGTACTAGAAGCCATAAGGAACCATAATTTACTTGTGAAATTATCTAAATGTCACGTTTTCAAGGCAAAAGTAGACCAATTAGGCCACCATTTGTCGTCTGCATGAGCGACTGCTTTTTTTGATAAAATAAGAACCATAGAGAGTTTTTCTAGACCCCAAACTTGCTAGGATATTAGGTCTTTTCTTGGACTTTGCTAGTACTATCATAAGTTTATTGATAAATACTCAGGCATCTCCAGGCTCCTAGACAGACTTCGAAATGCGCATAAGCTCACCTAGATGACCGAACATTATCCACTTTGAAAGCCTTGAAGAACGCCAGATACTCTCTTATCCTTACTTCAATCCAGAATTTTGTCACGTATGAATCCTCCATTGTCATGGTTGGCAGGGTAGTATCCCAGAGACATGATAAGAGCCATGACCAATCTGTCAGTTTCACTTCTAGAGTGCTCACATGCACTGAGAGACGATACATGACAATCGAATGGGAAGCACTCACCATTGCCTATGTGTTGAGAAACAAAAGTATTTCCGCCTAGGATGCTCCAATTTTAAATCATTACCCTGAGTGCATGCCCTTGCTAACCTCAGACCGTGAGGGGGCGTGAACCCTCGACCTGATACTTCAGAGTCGGGGACGCTACCGCTTGAGCCACGGTGACTATTAACTGGTAATTCGTAGGGCTCATATACTCCTAAGATGTTTGTGTGCAAATTCATTGAATAATCAGAGACTTTCCCGATGGTTAATAAATCTAATGCAGTTCGATATCACGGGATTTGAGTTTGCACCAAGAAAAGGTAACTGAGTAACCGATGCCTTGAGTAGAGTGGTAAAAGTAGCACCCTCCCATGCCATCACATGGTCTGTGGGGGCAGGGAGGAGAACAAGGATATTAGACAGAGACAGGCAGGTGGCCAGACGAGTGGATTGAGAAGCCACCTTCAAACTCCACCAGAGTGATGGAGGAAAAATGGGCACATTGAATGGGGGAATAACTGGGGGGGGGGACTTAGGTAGAAATAACGATGAACTGAATGAGGTGTGTGAAAATTTAGTTTTAATTGAGTACTTTAATAATTGTTGTTTTGTCATTTATGAGTATTATTGAATAGTTGTCACTTTTATAAAGAAAAATACTTGTTAGTGTAATAATTGTCATTCTGTCATTTATTAATAATCATATATTGTAGTTATGAATCCTTACTGAAAGAAATCTATGACATTCCCCTGTAACATAGGTCTTTTTTTGAATATTTGATTGATGGAAATCTCTAAAGGTAATGATTTTGCAAACTGTTTTATGTTTCAAAAATATGCAAGCGTAATAAGTTGTTTTTCGAAATTGGAAAAAGATGCTGTATGTTATGTCCGTGTTGAGCTTAACTAGTAATCATTATATGCTATTTGAAATGATATGATTATAACGATAAGCTGTTGAAATGCATTTTTCTTCTGTGTCTTTTTCTGGAAATCATATCATTTATATATTAAGTGCATCTTTGATGATGAATTTGAAACGAAAATATTGATTTGGTATATTTTTTAAATTTTCAGGTAACATTGGTATCATTAAAGAAGTAGTCACCGCGGCTCAAGCCACGGTCTGAGGTTAGCAAGGGCATGCACTCAGGGTAAGGATTACATCTGCCAAAACAAATCCTTCTCAAGAAGGAAAGCGTCCTAGCCCTTGGTTGAAAATGGAGTCCGTGACTTAAAACCGTAACATTGATAAGCATTAAAAAGAATAGCTTAAAAAATGATAATAATGTTTTGCTTTTGGTCTATAACAATAGTTTGTTTTAGTTTAATACTGATATCAAACTCTTGTAATTCATACTGTCATTAGATGTGCTAGACTATGTAAAAAATTTTATCATGTTATTGTGTTATATTGCAGTATATATGAACTTTGTTATATTTGTAGATGATATCCATTTTTTTTTTTTACTGCAGTTGCATGGCTTATGCTTCATAACTAGCTGTTTAATGAAACATTTAACTTTTGAATGCCTGTTTTTAAGCCATTTAATGGTTTGCCAGAATATGTAGTCTCTGGGTTAGGTTGTGGGGAGTGACATATAAATCACTCTTTGTGATGTGCCACGCTGTTATTTTAGATTCTCTACCCACGGATGGGTGGAACGGGTCATGGAGGACCCATAGGGCGGTTGCCAGCTGGCACAGGCCTCAACCCCTCATTGTGGTGACCAGCCACAGCAGTAACCTCCCCAGTAATCAGCTTAAACTCTCTTGCCTGGCCGAGGTGCTGGTGACATCCTATGTACAAAACAAGGACCTCATAGCGTGGTTCTCACGTTATTCTCTTTTGTTGTTTGAGATGCTAGTTGGAAAAAGATCCCACTAGAAATAGGCTTAGATTCCTGTGGGGGATCCTGCATCGTTGTAGCCCCCCCCCACACCAGATGTTATGGAACGTTACTCCAAGTAGAGTTTTTTTTTGAACTTTTGAATTTCATTGGATCAGGCATGTGCCTCAAGTCTTTCCTACATCTTCCTTGTTTGTATCCTGTAACAATCCGAAGTGTGTAGGGCAAACACCGTGGTAAGTGAGGTCAGTAGGGCAAGCACCGTGGTAAGTGAGGTCAGTAGGGCAAGCACCGTGGTAAGTGAGGTCAGTAGAAGTATAGCCTTCCTAATTATAACATTAAATGAAGAGGAAGCATTGAGGCCTAGAGGAGCTCTATACCTTCTAAGTAATTCAGTGATAAGTAACATAATTCAACTCGCACCCACGATTGAGTCCTTGACAAATTGTTGATATATACTTGAGTGCTATACTTACTTTATTTAATTTTCATGCTTTTCCCTCCAATTCCCTTATACCCTTAATCCCCTCCCCATTTTCCTCTCCTATCCTATCCCATCCTAAAAAAAAAAAAAAAAAAAAAAAAAAAAAAAAAAAAAAAATTATAATATCTCTTTAATTTTCAGAATAGCCTTATTTCTTTTCCTTTATTTTGCCTTCCATTTCAGTGTTTATCACTATACCTTACACTCAGTCTTATTACCACATGTTATTTTCTCTTATAATTTCCATCTTCGATCTTTTATTTCGATATTTATTATTATTCCATATACTTACTTTCATTATCCATTATATAATTTCTTTCTCCTTTTCCTCTTGTCTTCTTCTTCTACTTTTCTCCTCTTTTATCTTCAAATCTTTCTCTTTTTTATCGGTACTACTTCCATTGCTGCTTTAATGAGTTGGCGAGTTGTATCCCTCCCCTACTGGTGAGGCCATGTAACACATACCAAGCAGTCTCGTTGCAGTGACTGTTTCTTTCCTTCCTTTGCCAGTCTCTGGAACTCTTTTCGTCTTCTGTCTTTCATAACTCTTATGACCTTACGTCCTTCAAAATAAAAGAAAATATATATCATCATATCAGGGTTTATTCCTGCCATATCAGGATTTGACTAGGCTTTCAGCTTGCCCTATTCTTAATGTATATCATTCTATTATTTCTCTTCCTCCTATTCTTCTCATTTAGACAGTCTCGTTGCAGTGACTGTTTCTTTCCTTCCTTTGCCAGACTCTGGAACTTTATTTTCTTCTGTCATTCATAACTCTTATGACCATACTTCCTTCAAAATAAAAGAAAATATCTAACATTATATCAGGGCCTATTACTGCCATATCAGGATTTGACTAGGCTTTCAGCTTGCCCTATTCTTAATGTATATCATTCTATTATTTCTCTTCCTCCTATTCTTCTTTTGTAGACAGTCTTCTTTTCGCTTCGTATTCCTAATCTTCCTTCCATTTTTATTTTCCTCATTATTTTTAGCCTTTCCTCTTTCATTCCTTTTTCCCACTCTTCTTTCCTTTCTAATTACCCACTCTCCATTTCCTCCTTTTCCTCCTCCTCCTTCTTCCTCGTTGGTTAAAATCTCCCACTGGGGTTTCTAATCTCTAATAGGGCTTCTTTTCTCCTGAGCCGTGATTTCATAATTCTATTTACATCAGGGAAAAGCATAAACGTACACATACATTACTTTTGACTCCGTAATATCATTAGAGGCAGAAGAATTTTACCCTGTGGATGAACTAAGGGATGCTGTGGTGGGAACCCTAACAAATGGGATTGTGACCATTGTAAATGTGTGTGCGATTGCATGATTAACAAATGGAGATCAGGTGTTTTTGGTCTATCTCCAGTGGACAAAAGGTTTGATCTGTTGGTGTAAACAGTCATTATTTTTTACTCTCTAATATCTTTAGAGGTAGAAGTTCATTGCCCACTTACTCTGTGTCTTACCCATGCAGTGTATCATTATGTCCAGGTTAAGGTCAGGCTACTATTTTGTTTTATTACAAGATAAGTATGAGATTGCTATATTGGAGCTTTTGTTAACTATTGCCGTCATACTTTAAATTATGCGAAATGTATATTAAACTGCCTGCCAAGGAGCTCTTGCTCAGCAGGCTAGTGCCTCTGAATATAATGTATATATTTATTCATGTATGTATTCTAAATATTTGGCAATAAAATCTATGACTCTATGACTATGAGTGTAGTGGTGCTGTGGTAGGGATGAGGAGGGGAAGTATGGGAACTCTTTATCCCCAAGAACCTATGAACAGTATGTCCCTGGCATTCTTGGGGTAAGGTCTCATTAAAAAATAAGTCTTTTGATTGGGGAGGTCATCCAAGGTCTACTGTAAAAGGTACACGGCACCCGCTGGAATGGAATTTACTTTGGAAACACTACAGAGTGCGGATCATTCGCCATTTTATTCAATATCTTAAAGGATAAACTTCTTAAATCCTTGGGTCGTCCAAACACAGCTTACAGTTATTTGTCATTGTTGGATCAGCTTTCAAAATCATTGAAGGAATTTGGCTTAATTACCTCTATTCTTAAAACCAAGTATTTAACCTACCTCTCTCACCAAGCCACACTAAGCTTAGATGGTCACGAAGTTCAGGAATCCTTAAGGAATTCAGTAATTACACATAATTTGGCATCTCTACATCAAGTTGTTGTGTAGTAGGCTATCTCAGAGGCTGAGACCATTAAAATTGTTGGACAACAGAGTATATGGTGTTGGAATTAATATATCCCGGACTTTTTATCTCACTTACATCAGGGCTTTAGGTGTTTATCATTACCTCCACCTTTGCACTCTAAGCACTGTCCTTTTAACTCTATTAGAAAAAAAATAAATAAAAGAATTATTCTCTGATGTCTAAAGAGTACAAGAATTGTAAAATTGCAACTAGAAATAAAGCTTCCACCCCTAATATCAAAGAATTTATAATCATATTTGATTTAAAATAGCTAAATCAGTTCCTTCTCAATTTGATACCTATCTACTACAGGAGGCACAGTCAGCACCAGTTATCCCTAAATCCTTAATAAAAGTAGATATTGTAATATATTAGTTGCATTCATCCTAAAACGTTCAAACTTTTAGCTAATGAGGTGAGAAAACATAATATAAAACTATTTCTTAACAATGATTCTTCTAATGCACCATATCCTTGTCACAGAGTAAGTGTGGAAACTTTTCTCCCAACTCTACTGTCAGGCCTTGAAGTAGCTTCTGTCGTGAAAAAAACGCCAGTGGTTAGAGACTGTTGAAGTATTGATAAAAAAAAAACTTTCTTAGCATAAATTAACTTCTATTTATATATACAGATGGTCCCATATACGCAGTACAGAAGGGTCTGGTTGTAGTATGATACTGCGTGAAAACTTTTGGAGTGGTGCAAGTACACAAAAACAGGTTAAGTTTGCATCAGTCATGGAGTGTGAAATCACTGGAATCAAATTTGTTATTGAGTACAGCATTGATACTGAAGAAAGTGCACATATTCTTTGTGTCCAGGTAAGAGAGATAAAACTGTTTACTGTGAAGGTTACTGCTGTGGCTGGTCACCACAATGGGGGGGGACCTCCCTATGGGTCCTCCATGACCCGTTTCAACCATCCTTGGGTTGAGAATCTAAAAAAAAAAATTCTTTGTGATTTAAAAACTGCACTCTTAACAGTAAGATACTTAAAATCTCCTTACACAACCTTCATGACTAAAATTCATGAAGGACTTATCACATGAGCATATATGAACCCAAAAATCATCTCATTTGGTACCGTCTCATGATGGGATAAGTGGCAATGAAAAGGCCTACATGGGTGCAAAGAAGGCTTCTGAAGAGTCAATTTAAATCTGTAATCATTCTTTCTCACTTGAAAATAATATTTAAAAATGAGATGTCAGATGACCTGCAAGTGTTAATACTTTCACAGACATGCAACAGCAGCTTTTTCCAACACCATACAAATTTGTGTAATATATCGCACACCTATGGTACAGGAAAAATGCTAATTGGTGATTGCGATAGAGTTGTTGAACGCGTAAGACTTGGCTATAGACATGTGGGAAGAGACTTATGAAAAAAAAAACGTACACAGAATACTCCAAATGTGTTTTATGTGCCCGAGAAGGGAGTAATACTTTAGTACATTGCATTGCAGACTGTGTTAAATTACAGGTCTCCAGATTTTCTGGACTGTGTTATTTCGAACTGCTCAAGTATTTCTGTAATACTGACAATTTATTCCCAGTATTAAGCTTATATCAATCTCTTAAGATGTAGATATATGTGCTTCTTTATGTCTTGTGAAATTATTAATATGTAATTTTTATGAGTGAGAATGTAATAATAATCTTTTAAGCAGATTTGAGAGTGCCTGTGGGCATCTCTCTCTCTCTCTCTCTCTCTCTCTCTCTCTCTCTCTCTCTCTCTCTCTCTCTCTCTCTCTCTCTCTCTCTCTCTCTCTCTCTCTCTCTCTCTCTCTCTCTCTCTCTCTCTCTCTCTCTCTCCATTTGAATAAGAGAAATGGTCTGAAAAATATATATATTTTTTTTAATTTATTTCAACCAGCAGTCTCTTTTGGGTTATTATTCAGCTATTTCCTTATTAGTTACCCATGCCTTTTATTTGTTTCTTTGCCTACTTGTTCATAGGATTACTTATTAATTATTTTATTAATCTGTTTTTTTCTATACTGTCTATCATTCATCTATTTATGCTTTTTATTTATTTATTTATTTATTTATTTATTTGCTTATTTATTTATTTATTTATTTATTTATTTATTTATTCATATTTACTCATTTTCTATGTGTGTATTTGTACTCTTACTGGTTTATTCACTTATTATATATCTATATTCATAGTGACTTCCTTCCTTTTCTTTATTTTCAACTCTATATTCTTTATCTATTTCTGCAGTAAGATTTTATGCACAGCATCCCTTTGGCAATCAATTGCTTTTATATTAAATCAGTGATTGTACATGGGGACGCGTTCAGGCAGCTGCTCTCTCTAAAATTCAATGCTAGACTTTACATTATGTAGCATACAATGCTTATATATTAAGACTATATCCAGCATTTAAATGTAAATGCATTTATAAATATGTGTTTTTGTATTCTTCTCTGAATGGAAACATGAAGCTCATACTACTATTACAATTTTGTAATAGTATTATGCTAAAAGCAAAATTATATTGATATTATTGTATATATGCATTTATATCTGTTTTATGAGCAAGAGTGTAATAATGATCTTAAAGCAGATTTGGGAGTACCTATGGGTGCTTGTCACCATGTCATGATTTAGATCCAAATAAAGAAAATGAGCTTAAGATATATGAGAGATGGATGAGATAAGGTGATGAGACAAAAGATTTTTACATACACTGTATAGATGATCCAAGTATTGTTGTAGACGGAGGAGTAATGTGGTAATGCTTATTATTCCCAAGGAGCTTTAGGTAGATGAGATATGTGAGATAGGGTGACTTAGCAGAAGATATTTGGCTACCTACACTGTGCTTAACCCATGCAGTTTGGTGGTGATGGAGAGGGATATGATGACCTTCTATCCCCAAGGAGTTAAAATGAGTGAGTTAGGGTGAATTGGGAGAAAATATGGCCCTGGCCCATTTATACTGTGGATGACCCAAGCTGTTTGGTGTTGGTGGTTGGTGTGGTAAAATGAAATTGTGGTGGTCCTTTATCTCCAAGGAAAAATGACTGACTAGATAGAGTGAATGTGCAGATAAACCCCCAAAAACTTATGGTTACCCAAGCAGTGTGTTGGTGACGGACAGTATAGTGGCCCTTTACCCCGAAGGAGCTAAGATAGATGAGATAAGGCGAACTGGCTGAAGATCTTTGAGCGATTATACTCTGGATGACCCTTTATTCTCTATCCTTTACTCTCTATCTATTCTATCTACCTTGGCTGTTTCCCCATTAATTGGGGGGGGGGGGGGGTAGCCGACATAAAACAAAACCAATAAGGGGATTACTTTGCTCTATGGGCAATGACGAGGGAGCTAGAGACCGTTCAGATGGCACTGCTGGAGTGCCACAGCCCATCCTTCCTGCTCTTCCACAAACTGTGTCGCTTCACAACTGCCAACTCCCCTACTGCCCCTACCACAGGGCTACCTCTGTAAGATGCGCCCCGTTATTCTCAAAAAGCTAAGATGGATGAGATTGGGTGAATTGATGTGTGCTTTGTTTCAACAATCTCCCCTTACAAGGGGTATTACGGCTATTGTGTGATTACCTAATTGTGATTACCTAATCGTGTTTACGGGAAAGAGCCCAACGCTCGTATCTTCCCGTCTCCTGATCGGTTCCATTTTAGACTTAGTGATACTTATCATACCTGCCCTTAAAACTATGGATTGAGATAGCATTAACTACCTCCTCGCTTAGCCAATTCCAATTATCAACTACTCTTACACTGAAAAAGTATTTCCTTACATCGTGCAAAGAAGTTTTCTTACGAAGCTTCAAACTATGACCTCTAGTTCTAGAGCCAGCCATATCAAAATATCGATCCCTATCCACTCTATCATAACCATGAAGTGTGTATGTATATATGTATGTATGTATGTATGTATGTATGTATGTATGTATGTATGTATGTATGTATGTATGTATGTATGTATGTATGTATGTATGTATGTATGTATGTATGTATGTATGTATGTATGCATGCATGCATGCATGCATGCATGCATGTATGTATGTATGTATGTATGTATGTATGTATGTATGTATGTATGTATGTATGTATGTATGTATGTATGTATGCATGCATGCATGCATGTATGTATGTATGTATGTATGTATGTATGTATGTATGTATGTATGTATGTATGTATGTATGTATGTATGTATGTATGTATGTATGTATGTGTGCATGTATGTATGTATGTATGTATGTATGTATGTATGTATGTATGTATGTATGTATGTATGTATGTATGTATGTATGTATGTATGTATGTATGTATGTATGTATGTATGTATGTAAAATTAAAAAAATGAAGAAATGCACAGTTTTTCATTCTTTAATCGGAGGTGGGGAATTGTTTGCCTTTCATACAGTAATTATTATTGGACATTACATTCCTCGCCATAGCAGTATGCTGTACTTATCAACAACCCTTTATTTATAATTTTCTAATATACTTTGCTTTTCTATTCATATGTGTTTATATCTTAATTAGCTATTGTATTGTTCATTCATTAAAATACGTAATTTCTATATTCATTGATTGTGTAGATTTTTTAATATTATACAACAGCATGTTGTCTACAAGTTGTTTATACACTCTCGCATCGCCAGTATCTCTTGAGAATGAGAAAATAAAAACAACCGTTTGATTTGTGGAGTCAGTAATGGAACAGTATCTTACGACCTTAGACTTTGGAAAGGTAACCTAAGAAGCAATTGCCATGTTTCTGTAGGGTCTCAGTTTGGCTCAAAATTTTAATGCAAAAATGCTCATAATGACTTAGTCCTCCATTGATTCGGCTTTGGGACGAATACCATTTTCAGCCGTCTTACTCCCCAGTAGTTGCATTGATAAGGGTTATTCTTATAAATAACGATAGATATAAAATTTAGTAGCCAAAAAAGAAAAACTCTTTTGTTGTATGTATATATATATGGATACACAACTGCCTATGGTCATGATTTGAACCTAAATCACTTATACTCCATCAGTGTATAAAAGGATCTATAGACTATGGTACCAATGAAGGTCTGAAATTATGTGGGAACTTCTCTACTAATGATCAAAACATGGATTTTCAGTTATATGGAAAATTAAGAGAAACATTCAGTATAGGGTGTTCATTTCCTATTCCAGCAGATTACAGGGATATTATCTACTTCTTTAA
>JAXCGZ010000038.1:67500-72500 GCA_037179515.1 Halocaridina rubra
TGAGGTATAATAAACAAAAAGATTCATGCATACCTGCCTACAGCACATACATGACTGTACATGATGTGACGTATATATCATGCATAATTGTTTTGCCAAGTTGGTGTTGTGACAAACTGTGTACAAAAAAAAAAGTTTCATGGAGTGGTTTTCATGTCACTTTTTCTGATGTTCGAGATGTAGGTGGAGGACAAGGACGCTACTAAAGATAGGCCTAGGTATCTGCTGGGAAGCCTGCACTGTTGTGGTCACCCCCACCAGATGTTATGGGGCGTTTCCCCAAGTGGATTTTTTTTTAACTTTTGTAATTCATTGGATTAGGTATGTGCCTGAGCCTTGCCCACATCCTCCTTGTTTGTATCCTAAACAATTCACGGTGTGAAAAGGGGTAAGCACAGTGGTAAATGCCAGTGTATTGAGATAGCCTATCCCGTAACAATAATGATTATGAACAAGGGGCACTGAGGCCGAGAGAAACTCTGTAGCTTCCAAATAGAATAGTTACAAGGCAGGGCTTATTTCTTTACCCACTATTCAATCCATGGCTGATGTATAGTAATATACTTATTAGTAGCAGCGATATATATACACATATCATTGGTGGCAACAGCGGTGGGCATGCATCATTGGTGGCAGCTGAGTACTATCCCACGTCGGAAGCATTGTGAAGACGATTGGTTATATGCCAGTGGAATCTCGTGAGTTGAGAAATGAATTCAGAGTACAGAAGAGAACAAAGCAATGTCGGAGGAAGTAAAAATTTAAAGTATCCTCAAATTGGAGGAGTCTTTTAGACACCTGAAAACAAGCAACAAGGCTTTATTGTCAGGGAAAGGGGAAGCATTTGGCAGCAATGCCAACAGAAGTGACATGAAAGCAGATGTCGAGAGTAATGCGTCATTAGAAGAAAGGATCACATGGGTGAGACAACGGCAGTGATCCACACCAGGTATAGTCTCTGACTCCGTTGTACAGTCTGCTGCCCCGATCGGAAACGAGACTCAAGACGAAGATGAGAGAATAGAGGAAGTGCAGCAGGTTATACCACATCACTGTGCCCTTGGAAGGCAGGCTTCCCTGATTAAAGCTTATCACAGATACTTTGACAGTGCAAACATAACAGGCCTCGAGCATCCAGCCATGGTCAGTGTGGCAGAGTTCCTCAAACAATGATCACTAAGGATGAGAAGTGCTGAATGGACAGACGTATACCGAACAAATGAAGTAATCTAAAGGTGCACCGAGATCACATCTGATACAGTTGGAGAAGTCGTGTGATCAAGTATTACAAGTTGGGAAGAATTCAAAGCACAATTCACTACTTACTTCCCTGTGCACTGACATCATTGGGGGGAGATTAGAGAGCCCAGCAGGAGGAAACACCCCTTTCTCTAGTACCAGATGTAGCTAATGTCACTGAGGCAACCTTCCAGCACAGCTTTGTACTTGCAGTTTTTGTCTAGTAGGTAATGGGGTACTATTAGTAGAAATTGAGGTCACCGGATTCCGTTATTTTGCTTTGTTGGACAAGGCTTCTTCTTTCTCGTGCATTGATAGAAGAAAAGCTTCTGTTCCCATTACTAAGCTAGATAGTATGTACTAATAACTACTATAACTAATGATACCCCCAATTATGTTACAATTAAAGAAGTAAAAAGACAAGTAATATTATATGAAGGGTTTCTAATAACTTTCAGGTGTGAATTTCTTGAGTTACCTGGGTTAAGTATTGAAAGGGAAAATGTATTAATTGGGTTTGAGAGAGCATAATCTACATGTAAAATTATGTATTAATTTTTCAAAACAGAACTAGAGAACTTAAGACACCGTTTGTTGTCTGTGGGAGTGGTCGTTGTACATGAGAAAATAAGAGCTATAGAGAATTTTTGAGACCCCAAATGTGCAGAGATATTAGATTCTTTCTCGGACTTAGCTCGTACTATCGTAAATATATAGATAAATACACAGACATCTCCAGGCCCCTAAATAGACTTTGAAATGTGCATAAGATCACCTGGATGACTGAACATGAAGATGTTAAAGTCTTTTTTTGTCGCATTTAGAGAGAGCGTGAGAGCGAATGAGGTGTATGGCATCGAAATAGAGGGGGAGAGTGAGTGCGACTGACCTGGATGAAATAGAGGGGGGCTGCTTGTAGGGGAAATTGAGAGACAATCGTTAAAAAACTGGATAGGGATGGAGTCTGCGGGAGGTATGTATGAATATGTTAGGTACATAAAGAGATGTCATTTATGTAAATGCTTTAAGAGCAAGCGTAGTACCATCCCTCCTGCCAGGATATGGCAAAGGTGCTGCTTCAAGTGGGGAGTGAGTCCACTATGTTTTGATAGGTCCCCTACTCTCCTTGTATGACGGTTATTCATACAGACGAATGTATAAGGTACACCTTTAAGCATGCAATGAAGGACAAGAGAGTTTTCTCAGTAGCCTTGGCCCTACACCAGTTCATCCTGGTTTTCGGATTTCCAAGAAAGATGAGAACTGATAAATGATGCTAATATATGAATGAGGTGTTTTTTTGGGGGGGGCAGAATTATGTAATTTGGTCGAGGTGGTCTGTTGAGGTAATTGTTTGAGAGTAAAAAAAGTGTCAGTTTTAAATTCATAGAAAAAGAATCTCTAGCTAAATGTGGGATTCCTTAAGAGATCATGAAACAAGTGAAGTAGGGTTCTAAAATGAATATTATTCTTTTACTATTCTTCATGTAGAGATATTGGGATAGTTTTAATACTTTGCAGAGAGATTAATGATTTATTTCCAGTAATTAGTATTTATTGTCACTAAAGCTATAATTACTGTTGTGTTACTTTATATATTTGCGATTATCAGAGTGCAAATGTTTGAGCCTTTAATTAATGTATTTGATATTTACTTCCTTTTACTTCTTTTGATATTGAGTATTATTATTTCTTTTAGTTTGCCTTGAGCCTAAGAGATTGTTTTTTCTATAAGAATCAGCTTTTAGGGGAACATTTTTTAATCTATTGTGCTCGTTGCCCTTCTCAAGAAAGAGTTAGGTTCATATTTCATTGATAGTAATTATTAAATATTTTTGCAGTATTTTGTTTAAATTCCGTTCGGAGGTATGTTTGATTTCTGATGAGCGTGTGCTATACTCGACCCTCCATTTTATAAAAAGAAACATAGCCATTATAGGCATGTGTGTAGGCGTATTTCACTAGCTATTTTTGCAATGTTAGACAGAGAAAAACTTTAAGAGTAGAAAACACTCTGTCAAAAATTAAAACCTACTTTCAAGATTTTTAGCTGTTAATTAATGAAAGGGAAACACAATGCATGTTTTTTGTTTCAAGGTACCACATAGCGCAAATTCCAGAAAACACAACAATAATTTTTTTGTTTGTTTGCAGCAATATCATCACACATAGCAAAACTCTCACAATCCTAGGAATTCACTTTGATACCTACATGTTGTTTGATTCCCACATAGATAAAGTATGCAAAAAGGTAACAGGAACACTAATGTACTTATCATCACGTATAAAAGACATTTTTGAGACTACCACTCAAGTAAGTTGTAGAATCTTTAAGCCCTAAATCATATTAATTATTGCATAATTGTCATTTATTAATAATAACATAATATAGTTGCGAGTACTCACTAGAATTAAAACGATTGTTGTTGGAATATGTTTTTCTTCTATATTTTTATTTTAATCATATGAATTATGTAATAAGTGTACCCTTCATGATGTCTTTAAAATGGACAAATTACTGGTATTTTTTGTTATTTTTCAGGTAAGTTTGGTGTGTATTGCAAAGTGTAGGGTACCTTTGGTTTGTAATACAGAGAATAAGGTCAACTGAATAAGTAATTAGGTTTTTCTTAGGGCCAATAATGATTTCTCGAGGTCGACGGATCGCGCCTCGTTCAGGCAAAAGAGTTTAAGCTGTTTACTGGGGAGATAACTGCTTTGGCTGGGCACCTCAGTGGGGAGTTGGGGCCAGTGCCGGCTGGCGACCGCCCTATGGGGCCTCCACGACCCGTTCCACCCATCCGTGGGTGGAGATTCTAAAAAAAAAAAAAAAAGATATTTATGTTATTTAGTTTAATCTTGATAACATAAACTCTAGTGATTTATGCTGTTTCTAGATGTGCTTGGCTTAATAAGAATTTTTACAATGTTTTTATGCTATTTTGCAATGGACATGAACTGTGTTATATTTGTAGATGATATCCATCCCCTTTTTTTATGTTATTGGCTTGCCAGAAAATTCATTTTTTGGGTTAGGTTGTGGGGGTTGATGTATATATCATGGCTAAGCGTTGTGCCAAGTTGGTATTGTAACAACCTGTGTACATAAAAGGAGCCTCATGAGGTAGTTCTCATGTTATATATTTTGTTTGAATATCTGGCTATTATAAGCCTCCAGTTTACAAATCCTTTATTTTTTTTATTGATTTACTAGTGTTGAATTATCTTATATAATTATTCCTGAATTTTTCAGTAGCTAATTATTTTGCACAAAATACCTTATTAATCACTTTTAATATGTTGCAGTAATGAACTAAATCACAAAGCAAAGAGTATAAGTGCTTTTATTATTATTTTTTTGTATTTTTTCTTAATTGTATAAATTTAGTCATAGGCATAATTAGTTTTCACATGATTTAATGACATTATCTGGGAATGATTGGGTAATATCATTATTATTATTATTGTTGCTGCTGCTGCCGTCGCCACCGCCGCTGCCACTGCTGCCGGTGCTGTTGTTGTTGTTGTTGTTGTTGTTGTTTATGCATGTTGCTGTCAGTTACACTGAGTAATTAATATCTTTAAATGCTAGCATAAAATACGTCTTAATTAGATATGCTGTAATTAAAATGAGAGAGAATTTTGATCAATTACTAACTATTCTCTCTCTCTCTCTCTCTCTCTCTCTCTCTCTCTCTCTCTCTCTCTCTCTCTCTCTCTCTCTCTCTCATGGGAAGCTCATTAAAAAGCTGCAAATAATG
>JAXCGZ010000038.1:77500-112500 GCA_037179515.1 Halocaridina rubra
GTTTTCTCCTTTCTATGTTTTCTCTCTTTTATGGTTTTGCTTCATTTATAAACCCATTATAATTTTCCTCACAACAGCTGAATTGGCAATGCTTGAGGTAGTCCTTGCATGGTGTGTCAGCTTCTCAATGATGAGCATTTACCTTCTATATATGAACATCTCAATTAAGGATGTGTATAACACTTTTCTTTGTAAATATTGCAAATATTGTTGTTGTTGCTTTTGAAGATTATTCCATGTTATGGCATTGCCTTTGCACTGTTTCTAATTTCAATTTTACCTGGTGATGCTAAGTTTAATCCTGGCCTTGTGCGCGCTAAATTTCATCAGTGTCACGTAATGCGCCTCAATATTAAGACCTTCATGTTACCATCAATGACGATATTGTTTCTTCTAGTCAGCATGACCTTTTGTTAAGGTCAGAGAAACTTACTTTTCAGATGCATCATACATCTGAGCTTCTTAGTAATGGTGTCAGGAAGCCCTTACTTTTGAAGCGTGATGCCTTTTCTAGAGCTCGTAGTGGCAGGTTACATTCGTTGTAGCTCTCTGCCTATCATAGTTTATGTTCCAAATGTAGTTATCATGAGAGTCTGGTTATGAAAATGTGTGGAAGGCATAACAATACATTTTTTCTGCTTTCCGTTCCCCAGATCTTGATGGCAGTGTATGAAGTCGTCTTACTGATGAGATGGCTGCTGTACAGAGGCTTGCAGGAAGGCTTCATTTATTTTCATAGTGACTTTAATGCTCATAATAGAGAGCAGTAGTACTCTGTTTCACCAACTGTATATCATGGAATTGCTACTCTTGATTTTGCAACAGTCTGACTATAATCAACTGATTATGAACACCATACCTAGGTCTGGTAATTGCCCTGACCTTTTCTTGACTGATTCTCCTTCTCCCATCACTTCTAAAGTTGGTTCTTACATTGGGTCATCAGATCATTCTTTACTTTTTGCTAAGGTAAAAATCAAGGCATCCTCACTCTATCATTTTCTCATAAAATTTACCAAAAGTCACAGGCAGTTTGGGATGGAATCTTATCTGACCTTGCTAATTCTGAACTGACCACGCATTCAAAATCAAGATGATTTGACTAGATCATTAAAAAACTTTGTGGTTGACATCATATAAAGAAGTGTTTCATCAAGAATACCGACTCTGCTTTAAAGATATGAATGTAAACGCTCCTATCAGGAGAAAGAAGCAGCATATAATCTTTAATGTTGTAATTGATCAGTCCTAACTTGGAGAATTATGCTAGACTTAGAGCAGTGTTGCATTAAGTTTATACTTCAGCTAAAGAAAGCTATAGTGATTGTATCAAAGAAACAATTTCTGGTACATATCAGCAACACAAATGGTGGTCCACTCTAAAACTTGCTCTATTTGGTGCTGCTATGTCCATTCCACCATTGCTTGAACTTGATTGGTTCCTTACTGCCCAAAGGAGAAGGCAATGTATATTAGATGAAGCTTTTACTAGCTAGTAGAGTGACACGAAACTCTGCGTGCCTCAGACTTGTTATCTTAAGCCTTGCTGACATCTCTAACATATTGATCCTGTAATGTTAAATGTCTTTTGCTTAACTTGAATGCCTTTAATGGTGCTGATCCAAATGCAGATTTTCTACTTTTTAATGCTAATTAATTTAGACCAAAATTTTAAGTGTTGCATCGAAAATTGATCCAGCATGGATGGTTTCTTTCTTGCTTCGTAAATGTCTTTATGAATTTGCCTCCACCACTGATCATTTCGTTAAGTCAGTGCCGGCTGGCGACCGCCCTAAGGGTCCTCCATGACCCGTTCCACCCATCCGTGGGTGGATAATCTAAAAAAAAAAAATCCTATCTTTCCTATGGTGTTAACTGACGGTTGGTAAAGCACCTCTATAGTTATACAGCTTGTGCTAGACTATTTCCAATCTACAGTTTGCTCTTTGTGAAGGGCTGGGCACTTATGGTGGGCAATTAACAATTTCTGGAGATATGCTAAAATCAATGGGCTTGATCAGGAGGCATGCATGCTTAGACTTGACTATAGTTCTGTTTTTTATTGTTTTGATAATGACCCTCTCATTCTAAAAGATAAGAAGGTTGGGTATTGTTTGATCTTCTCTTCGAATTATTGTGCAAATTTTAAGTGGCATGACTCAAAGGGTGGTGGTAGATGGAAAGTACAATGAATTCAGTAATGTGATGCTAGATGTCCCTTAGGGTAGTGTTTTTGACCCATTCCATTACATCCTTTGCTCTCAAAACGTGTGGATAGGTTTGAAACTCAAGCTAATTTGCCATGTTGAAGGTGATGACTTATTGTAGTTTCTACCCTAGTTGTTGCTGGGTCACTAAATAGAGCTTGATGAAAAACTTGTAGCATGATGGAAAGTGCTAATAAAAAAAAAAAAAAAGTGAGATGCAGAACTACTGATCCACCACATACCAATTTTTTTAATTGATAATTTTTTTTTTATCATAATTTAATTCGTTGAAGCTTCTAGGGGTGATTTTGAGAGTATGTTAACGTCGAACAAGACATTTATAATGAATAATGAAGACGCTTTCGTTTTCTTTGGACCATTTTGTTCGGAGCGCGTATACACCTTCATTGGGAAGTATTTTTGTTGTTTTTTTTATTCTCCACCTACGGCTGGGTGGAACGGGTCATGGAGGACCCATAGGGCGGTCGCCAGCCGGCAAAGGCCCCAACTCCCCACTGTGGTGGCCATCCACAGCAGTAACCTCCCCAGTAAACAGCTTAAACTCTCTTGCCTGGACGAGGCGCGATCCGTCGACCTCGCGAATTCGAGGCCAGCTCGTTACCACTGTACTAGCCAGGAGGCTAATGGGAAGTAGGAAGGCATATATATGTGTGCGTGCGTGTATGTGTGTGTGTGTTCTTCTTGCGCGCACACACGGATAGGTAGACAGAAGGGTAGAGATAGTGTCTCTGTCATAGGCTTAAATACTCTACCACTAGCCTTGATATCCCAATCTTAGCTGATATTTGCCTATCCCTTCATTAAAATTCAGATAATACTATTAATTAAAGCAATAAACTCTCTCACAGGTACTTAGCAGCTTCAGTGTTCATATAAACTTACTTTAGGTTGAGACATGAGGGAACCTCTTAAGAGGGAATAGCCAGAAGATAACAGGTGAGGCTTAACTCTCACAATGGTTCTCCATATTATCTAAGTTGTTCAACAAAGTTAGTTTTGGAGAGGCGAGGAAAGGCGAAGGGTATTTGGAAGCAGGAGACTGGGAATAGAATTAAGTGGAATTATGATTATATTTTTATGTATTTTATCATGGAATATGAGAGAGAGAGAGAGAGAGAGAGAGAGAGAGAGAGAGAGAGAGAGAGAGAGAGAGAGAGAGAGAGAGGAATAGATTTAAGTGGAATTATAATTATATTTTTATGTATTTCATCATGGAATTTGAGAGAGAGAGAGAGAGAGAGAGAGAGAGAGAGAGAGAGAGAGAGAGAGAGAGAGAGAGAGAGAGGGGGGGGTTTCATAAATGAATTTTAAAACAGAATTATTAGAGTTTTTCTTGTTCCATACAATATGATGCAGCCAAGACAAACCAAAAGTTTAGTAGAGTGACAAAGGATATTCTGAATTGGAATCGAAAAGGAAACTTTTGAGAGTCATGTAATATATTAAAAACAGTACATTGCTATATAAATGAAGTAAGCAAATACATGAATAAATAATAACGTTGTAAATGAAAAAAAAAATATTATTAGGAGCATGAATGAATAACTATGTACAGTTATATATATATATATATATATATATATATATATATATATATATATATATATATATATATATATATATATATATATATATATATATATATATATATATATATATATATATATTACAGAGTAAGTACATAAGTGTTCATAAATAAATTGATAAATAAATTACTTCTTGTTGTTGTTCCTGTTTTACGTCACGGACTCCATTTTCTACCAAGGTCTAGGACGGTTGCCTTCTTGCGAAGGACTTGTTTTGGCAGATGTAATCGTTACCCTGAGTGCATGCCCTTGCTAACCTCAGACCGTTACTTCATGTACCAAAAAACAAATAAATAGAAATGTATGTGCTTAAGTGATAAAATAAATAGTAATTGTATGCATAAACAACTACATGAACAAAAGCACACGCACGCAGACAAGTCTTTGATGAACATTTTTATCTCCAATTTTGTAATTTGTTGAGAGGCTTTTGTTATGAGAGCAATTTTTGTCTATGTTTATTCTGTGCCAAGGCAATTAACAGCCGGAAATAGTGCAAAATAATGACCATAAAAAACACGTGAGAGGTTTAACAGCCCAATTCGACTGTTTCATTTGACGTTCTGCTCTGTTGGTTTTAACTCCATGAAAAATATAATTACAAACAAATAAGCATTTTTTTTATAGTAATAGTAATAGAAGTAATAGTAGATATAATATAAGTTTAAATAATAATAATAATAATAATAATAATAATAATAATAATAATAATAATAATAATAATAATAATAATAATAGAAATAATGATGATGATAATAATAATAATACTAAATATAGAAAATAAAAGAGAGCATAGTATGTGGCCAACAACAATTGAAAAATTCTGAAAAGTTGGATAAAAATGTCAAAGGTAATAATAAAAAGAACGACGTAAGAGCGAGTTTCTCGTATGATCAATAACAGTTACAACTACAATAACAATATCAGCAACAACAACAACAACAACAAGGTGATGAGAGTGTCAATAGCGTATAAAGGCCAGATATAGTTGTGGGAGGAAATTTTATGATGTGGAATAATTCCCATAAAACATTGGAAAACTCTACCTCAATTTACATATTGAGAATCTATGCCAACAGGATAGAGAGAGAGAGAGAGAGAGAGAGAGAGAGAGAGAGAGAGAGAGAGAGAGAGAGAGAGAGAGAGAGAGAGAGAGAGAGAAATTTTATAAACAACAAATGTTGGTGTGTTAAAAAGAAATATCTAAGCCTGTTTTACGTCACGGACTCCCTTTTCAACCAAGGGCTAGGAATATTTTTTTTTTATTTTGATATATTTTATAAGGAGAGCTAATTATCGGACAAGATTGTTCCACTCTTGACACCAGGCATCTAATAATATACTCTCTCTCTCTCTCTCTCTCTCTCTCTCTCTCTCTCTCTCTCTCTCTCTCTCTCTCTCTCTCATATCCAGACCAAGTGCATGAGATATATGAATGCACAATATGCAGATTATTCACTGTGATGGTTATACCGGAGAGAGGAACGTGTTTGCATTTGTTATCGTGGAGAGCATAACAGTTACGTAGTAAAGTGCACTCATGTATAACCGAGTGAACACGTGATCGCATTAGCGCATACACACATACACGCTTTAATGTACAAGCTCGCTTTGTTTTTATTTGTTTTACTGAGTATATATATATATATATATATATATATATATATATATATATATATATATATATATATATATATATATATATATATATATATATATATATATATATATATATATATATATATATATATATATATATATATATATATATATATATATATATATATATATATATACACGTGTGTGTGTGTGCTCGCGCCCGCGCGTTTGTGCATGTGTGTGCGTGCTTGTGTGTTTGTGCGCGCTTGGGTGTGTGCGTGCTTTTATGTCAAAGTTGATAATACCTTAAGCATGTTGATGGATGAACAAATAGGTTCTAATTTCACAAGTTGGTCAGTTGTAGAAATATGTTTAAGATTCTTTTGGAGTTGAGTCTTCTAAAAAAAAAACACTTCCATCACTGACTATATGGTACACGCACCTAGCCATGCCGAGTGAGCAGGAGTAAACTCAGGCCGGACAAAATCACCCACTTTTTCTTATCAGTTAGATAGTGTTCCGGTTTTACGTCACGGATTCCCTTTTTAACCAAGGGCTAGGACGCTTGCCTTCTTGCGAAGGACTTGTTTTTGCAGATGTAATCGATACCGTGAGTGAATGCCCTTGCTAACCTCAGACCGTGACGGGGCGAGAACCCTGGACCTGACGCCTCAGAGAAGCAGACGATACCGCTTGAGCCACGGTGACTACTCTTATCATTTAGATATGATTCTTGCATTTACTTCCATACATTGTATGGGAGTCAGGCTCTGGACCTTTTGCGTGTGAATCTCTTCCAGATCTATTGAGTTACGTAGGATAGATTAATTCCAAGAGCTTTGTTGTTGCCATTGTGTAATTGGCCCTTTAACAACTGGATTTGATTGTTAAGCTTGAAATAACTTTTTGACAGGGCGAGCATATCAATTAAGGATTACAAAGGCTTTCACCTGCTGCCCCGTTAATTGATTTATTTACAGGTGAGTATTTATGCTCTCAAAACCACTTGATGTATGCATACTGAATACATTTTTATTTATTCGTGTAATTTGGTAAAGGTTCTCTTTAGGTAAGGCGTTATTTTATTGCCTTTTAAGTTACGTATTTATGTTTCTTGGAGCACATGATCTGTAAATAATGACATTTGTCTAGCTTTACGTTACGGACTCCCTTTTCTACTAAGGGCTAGGACGGTTGCCTTCTTGCGAAGGACTTGTTTTGGCAGACGTAATTGTTACCCTGAGTGCATGCCCTTGCTAACCTCAGGCCGTGATGGGGCGCGAACCCTCGACATGACGCCTCAAAGTCGCGGACGCTACCGCTTGAGCCACGGTGACTCTAAATATTGACATTCTTACTTTTAATTTGATTTGATTTTGGTAGTTGTGTCGCTTCACATGCAAGTTTCGTTCTGAAGAAGCGGAAGTATATAACTTATTATGAAAAACTATATTGTACTGTAAATTCCAGCCTATACTGTACATCCTCACTAGGCAGAATCCTGTATTGTACTGTAATGTATTCTTGAAATAGATGCACTGTGCTGGAACTAATAATAATTACAATAATAATAAAAATGGGATGTCTTGGAACATAATAAAAAAGTAGCAAAAAATTGAAGGAGTTTTTTCTTCTACGCAGTACTTCTTCTTGCAGAGTAATTCAAGTGGGCACCTGGTAAACAACTTGCTAGGACATCCATGATATTTTTTTTCTCTAGACAGAATATAAATGCTTTTTATATGTTGAAGCCCTAGGGCTATAACTGTGGTTTATCATTGCCTTTTTTTTTATTCTTGAATAAACAGGGATAGTGCAATATATTCTCATTGCCTATTTATTAATGCTTGGTGTTATTACTGTTGTTTATTAATTACCTATTTGTGATTAGAATAGATAGATTGCAATGTATTCTAATTATATTTTTGAAAGCCCTGGAGCCATGCCTATTAAAAATTTTCAATGGAAAAGACGCTGAACAATTACACATCCCTGTAGCCATATCTTTGTAAGCTATGAAGTCGTTTTGTGCTCCTTATGGTTCTTTCAGACCTGTATTCACAAACTAAGGAGGTACATTCACTACTTATGAAACTGAAGCCCATAAATGATTTGGACAATGAAATGTCGTTAGATTAATGATATTTGGTGTGAAATTATAACTTTTTATAATTCTTACATTAGGGTAGTCACCGTGGCTCAAGCGGTAGCGTCCGCGACTCTGAGGTGTCAGGTCGAGGGTTCGCGCCCCGTCACGGTCTGAGGTTAGCAAGGGCATGCACACAGGGTAACGATTACATCTGCCAAAACAAGTCCTTCGCAAGAAGGCAACCGTCCTAGCCCTTAGTAGAAAAGGGAGTCCGTGACGTAAATCCGGAACATAGCTATTCCCTCATACCTAAGGAAGAATTTATTAAAATTGATTGTATTTTTGCTATTAAAATCATCATAAAATCACATTTTGATATATCTAAATCAGTTATGGGAGTCAACTCTGCAACTACTTTTCCTTACTCGAGAGGAGGGGCTTTGCCCTCAAGCTGAATTATTCATTTACCTAGAATTCATCTGAATTCCAGATCAATTCGTAGCACGAGGGTTTGCCCCTCTCTTTTTTATCTCTTACTTTATTTAATTTTCGTGCTTTTCCCTCCAATTCCCTTATATCCTTAATCCCCTCCCTTTCTTTCCCCTCCTATCCTATCCCATCCATCCAATCCAATCCCTCAAGCTCCCGCTTATCTAACAAACCTATCTTTATTAAACCTAAATTAAGCTTAACTTGTTTAATATAAGTTTACTATAAGTAGATACTTACGGATCCTAACTTCTTAGGATCATTTAATCGATAGAAAACAAATGTTGAGGCCGATAACCACTCTCTAGTTTTATAGGTGGTTGCAGTAAAAAAAACAAAGTTTCATTATTTATATTTTTGACAATATAAATGATAGAATGGTAATTGCATAAATGACTTTGAATTTTAGTCGAATTCTTGCAATTTAAAATTTTTTCTCATTTATGATATTTTGCTTTTAATGGCTGGCCAGGCCGTTACCATTTGCAATTACAAACGGCATTGCTTCAGTTGTCTAACTAAATGACCATATCGTTGCAGCTTTTGATGTAATGTTATATACACGTGTGTCTGTGTGTTTGTGTTTTAAAGCCTAGTCTTCCATTCCAATAGCCTCCTGGCTAGTACAGTGGTAATGCTGTACTATGTATAGTAGGTTGGCCATGGCACCAGCCGCCCGTTGAAAGGCTACAACTGAAGGTATTAGGATGCAACTAGGACTGGTCCAGACAGTTCCAGGTTGAGTCTTCCTTCAGGACGGTTCTTTCCTCATGCCTACATCTACACTGAATATTCTGGCATATTCATTACACATCTCTTGCTATTCCATTACATTTGACAAGTCACAACATTCTGCACATCTGTCTCTTTTACTTTCCTTTTCCTCACATTTTGTCATTATTTATGGAAGGTTCACAACTAGTGGCCCCCAGTACCCGGCATAGTGGGGTGCGAATAATCTCCGGGGATCGTGTTGACTCCACCATTGGCTTGAGGGCAGACACGCCTGGTGGTAGTAATGGTTCTGCTCTTAACCTTGCACCTCCCAATAGATCTGCGTCTTTCACTCTTCACTATTCAAACATTCGTGGGCTGAACTCTAATCTTTCGTCTGTGGAACAGCACTTGGGCACTTTCCTCCCTAACCTCCTCCTCCTATCTGAAACCCAGTTGTCTATACATGCTTCCACTGACCCTTTCCAAATCTCCCACTATAATCTGTATACTCGTTTTCGTTCCAAAGGTGGGGTCTGTGCTTACTGCAACATTAACACTCCTACTGTGAGGCTCATGGACCTTGAATCTCCTGACTTTGATGTTCGCTGGCTAAAAGTCTATCTCTCCACTACCACTATCATCCTTTGCTTCTGCTACTGTTCTCCAAACTCCACCGAGTTTGTGTCTTTCTTTAAATATCTCTCCTCGTGCCATGAGTCCTTGCTATCTTCTCACCCACTTGCCGAAGTTCTCTACTTTGGAGACTTCAATGTACACCACAGTGAGTGGCTTCATTCTTCTCACACTGATATGGGAGGAAGCGAGGCTCTTGCTTTCTCTATCACTCACGATCTGGAGCAAATTATCAAACATCCTACTCGCGTTCCTGATCGTCACGAACATGCTGCAAACACTCTTGACCCATTTTTTACTTCTAACCCTTCAAACTACTCTTATTCTGTGCTTTCCCCTCTTGGTAAATCTGACCACTCCATGATCTCTGTCTCTTTCATTTTCGCTCCCCCACCACCAATCCCTCCTACTCAACGCCGCCTTTGGCACTTCGAGCGAACCCAATATGAAAATTTGCGTAACTTTCTCTTTGACTTCCCATGGGATGACTACTGCTCTCGGTCCCGCAACCCTGATCGGGTAGCTGTAAAAGTTGCCGAGATCATGACCGCGGGAATGGAGGCGTACATCCCCTCTTCTACAGAAACTTTCTCTCCCCCTAAACCTTGGTTTGACCGTGCCTGCTCCATGGCTATCCAGGCTAGGAATCAGGCTCACTGATCTTACCAAGCCTCTCCTTCTGATTTAACTCGCTCTGCTTTTATTATAGCTAGGAATTGCTGTACAGCTCAGATTCGAAGGTCTAAGGCTTCCTTTATAAGAAGGAAAGTTGATGACCTTAACTCCTCTCCCACTGACAAATGCTTCTGGTCCTTAGCCAAAAACCTCTCCAAAAACTTCTGTAACTCAAGCTCTCCCCCTCTCATTCGTTCTAATGATTCTATAGCTTGCTCTCTCACTGACAAAGTCACTCTCTTTGGCTCTCATTTTTCTGCCAACTCTTCTATCAACGATTCCAGTGCACCTGTTCCTCAATCTTTTCCCCTCTCTAACCCTATGCCCTCCCTTATCCTTTCTTCACGCAAAGTACATAAGGTTCTTCGCTCACTAAAGACAAACAAGGCATCTGGTCCCGATGGTATCCCTGCAAGGTTACTTAAGGAGTTTGCAGATGAACTGGCTCCAGTCCTTTGCCGTCTTTTTTGCCTCATTCTCTCAACCAGTATCTATCCTTCATCTTGGAAGCATGCTCTAGTTCAACCTGTTCCTAAGAAGGGTGACCGCTCTATTCCTTCTAACTACCGACCTATTGCTCTAACCTCCTCTATTGCTAAAGTTTTCGAAACTTTGCTCAATGCTCACTTCTTGAAACGCCTTGAATCTAACTCACTTATCTCTGATCACCAGTACGGCTTCCGCAAGGCAAGATCCACTGGTGATCTCCTGTCCTATCTTACTCATGTATGGTCATCTTCTCTGAGGAACTATGGGGAATCCTTTGTCGTCGCCCTTGATATCTCTAAGGCTTTTGACAGAGTGTGGCACAAGGCTCTGTTGGCCAAACTCCCTGCCTATGGCTTTACTTCTTTCTGTTCTCTGATTTCCAGTTTTCTTACTGACCGTTCTATATCTGTAGTTGTTGATGGCGCGACATCTAGCCCTTTCTCTGTTTCCAGTGGTGTTCCACAGGGCTTTGTTCTTTCACCTACTCTCTTCCTTCTCTTCATCAATGATCTTCTACAATCCCCATCTTCCTCTCTTCTTCATGCCTTTGCTGATGATTCTCCCCTTCACTTTTCCCTGCCTTTTCTTCACAACCTTCATCTGTTACTCGTAATCAATCTCGTATCACTCTTTCTTCTACTCTTAACTCCGATTTGCAGAGAGTATCTGAATGGGGCACTCAAAATTTAGTTAAATTCAATGCCTCCAAGACAGTTTCTGGCTATCTCTTTATCTTCTTCTCCTCCTGATAACCCTATCGTCTTGGAAACTAATGAAATTTACCCTCTTAACTCTATCAATATATTAGGAATCCATATAGCCTCTAACTTGTCTTGGAGGAATCACATAATCCAAATTTCTAAATCTTCATCCAAAAAATTGGGGGTTTTGTTTCGTTTTCGTTATTACTTTTCCTCATTGCAGTTACTTAAAATTTACAAAGGTCTTATCCGCCTCTGCTTAGAATACTGCTCACATATCTGGGGTGCTTCTTCCTTTACTTATCTTCTTGATAGGGTTGAATCTAAGGCAGTCAGACTCATTAATGATCCTTCTCTTACTTCTAACCTGGATTCTCTCTCTCATCACCGTAAGGTATCTTCCCTTTCGCTTTTCTATCGCTACTACTTCCATCGCTGCTCTGATGAGTTGGCGAGTTGCATCCCTCCTCCACTGCCGAGGCCGCGTAACACTCGCCAAGCAGCCTCATATCACAGGTACTGTGTGGAGATTTGTAGCTCGCGGATTGGTCGGTGCAGCGACTGCTTCTTCCCATCTACCTCCAGACTCTGGAACTCTCTTCCTCCTTCTGTCTTTCCTAATTCTTATGACCTTTCATCCTTCAAAAAGCAGATCTATCGTCATCTCAGAGCCTAGTCCTCCATTTCTCTGGGTCCTCTGTACTTTGACTGTTTTTTTCTGTCTGTCGTTTTCCTTTGTGTGATATTACCTCATCTCTGCCTTGCCCTTAACCTTTTTCTTTTCCTTCGTCTTGGTATTTTCTCGTTCCCGGGCCTTTGTTGATGAGGGCAGTTTCTGCCTGTCCCGGTGTCACACTCTTAAAAAAAAAAAAAAAAACGCACTGGCCTCGCATTCGCGAGGTCGACGGATCGTGCGTCGTCCAGGCAAGAGAGTTTAAGCTGTTTACTGGGGAGGTTACTGCTGTGGTTAGGCACCACAGAGGGGGTTAGGGCCTGTGCTGGCTAGCGACTTCTCTATGGGTCCTCCACGACCCATTCCACCCATCCGTGGGTGGAGAATCTAAAACAAACCCATTCCAAAAATACCCATGATCGACAGTGCGTCATTCCTTGGAAAATAAGTCAAATTTTTCTCCTTGTCACATGCTGTCTAAAAGACACGGTTACTGGATATGTCGTCTTCTAGTACCTGTCAACTCAGCAGGTATACTAAACACTACTGTATGTGACACGCCAGTGAAGGAAATACTGCAAGAGGCACTCAGATACTAAAATGGAGGTTTCTGTGACTGTACTACAGCTCTTTTCTTAAATACTGTAAACACGCACACACACACACACACACACACATATATATATATATATATATATATATATATATATATATATATATATATATATATATATATATATATATATATATATATATATATATATATATATATATATATATATATAACTATGCAAGCAGAACACTCTGTAACTGCACTGGAGAGCTTAAGTTAAACTTATATAATCAGAATAATAATACACACTTTTAAGTACTGGAAAATATAAGAAAATAATAATCTAAGTAAATAGAAAAAAATAGTATGCATAACGCATTTCAAGAGATATATAAAATAAGGCGAGTAAGAAAATCCAAGAGGCGAAAAAGTTAGATGAATACTTTGACTTGAAAATACACTAGACTGGATGAACTCTCAATACGCACTGGGATGGACTTTCCTTAATAGTGCACAGAGATTCATCTATTTTCCGGTTATACGTCACGGACTCCCTTTTCAACCAAGGGCTAGGACGGTTGTCTTCTTGCGAAGGACTTATTTTGGCAGATGTAGTCCTTACCCTTAGTGCATGCCCTTGCTAACCTTAGACCGTGACGGGGCGCGAACCCTAGACCTGACGGCTCAGAGTCGCGGAGGCTAGCGCTTGAGCCACGGTGACTTACAGAGATTCATCTATGAAGAGCTCCAATTCATATGGACTTGGTGGTAAAATTTGAAAATGATATTCTGTTTAGGGGATGATCGGGGTCCTGGGCGTGGTTTCAAAGTCCACAGAATGCGTCTGTTCCTAATAAAACTTTTGATTCCCTTGGATTTCCCAAAATGTTTATATATGCGAATTGCTTCCTGGTGATTTGTTTAACCTATATATATCAGATTGCAGAGACCCAACTTAAAAAGTAACTCAGTTAATTATTTTTCTTTATTTGTTTTTTAGCTTTGTCAATAAACATTTACATGAATGACGTTTTGCGTCTTCCATTAGGATAATGGAACTGTAAAATCTTCTTTTAAGCGATTCCAGAGCTGGTGCGAAGGAGAATGATTGGGATTTTGCTGTCGTTCTTTATTATTATTATTATTATTATTATTATTATTATTATTATTATTATTATTATTGTTATTATCATTATTATTATTATTATTATTATTATTATTATTATTATTATTATTATTATTATTATTATTATTATTTTTGTTATTATTATTATTATTATTATTATTATTATTATTATTATTATTATTATTATTATTATTATTATTATTATTGACTGAATGTATATAAAAAAAATGAAAAAGGTAATTGTGTTTTTTTTCTGGCCTTGTAAAATAAATTCTATGAAGAATTCATCCCAGAAAAACTGTAGTGCTAGAAGACCCTCAAAAGCATTAGGTCGCTTCCAGAAATCAGGTGTAAACAAGATCTCTCTCTCTCTCTCTCTCTCTCTCTCTCTCTCTCTCTCTCTCTCTCTCTCTCTCTCTCTCTCTCTCTCTCTCTCTCTCTCTTTATTATGCCCATGGCTGTATACGGGAACATGTTTGCATATACACTCTCTCAGATACATAAATTCTTATTTATGTATTTTGTTTAAAGTTATTTTTAGCAAGTATTCATCACTGCTATAAGTTAATTCATATTTTCATATACACAGAATAAATATGAATGACCCCTTCACAGAAATTCTAAAAAAATTAAACTGTATCTTGTTCTCCAGTCTTTGTGTAAGTGAAAATTGGCAGCATTAACCTACCAAATGAGATAGTTGCGATTTGATGGACTGATAAAGTTGTTAGTTAAGAAAAATGACAGTCCCAGGTAGGCTTTTCAGTTTGTCAGTGGGATCAAATCCGACAATTAATCCTTGAGATAGTATGGCTGGGGAATTGGGCTCTCCATGCTGGTCTGTATCACGAGTGTGAAAACTCACGAGTTTAGTAACATAACTACTCGACTACTATGGTCCTAACTAATATTCAAATGAATAATTATTCAGATATCTAATGTGTTATTTGCCACATAAAATACAGCTATAACACTTAGCGTAAGAAATAGTGTCAGATAGTTAACTTTCAAGGTAGGGCCTCGCCAAGAAAATCCCTCACACAAGTGGGAAACTCTATTAGGTTTTCTGTCTGTCATTATTACTGAGGAAAAAGAGGAAAATAAAAAAAAATTATCATCAAAAGAAATAGTAAGTATCGAATGTTCCTTTTTATTCAAACCAAAATGTCCAATATCTTCCATTTTTCATCTTCTGTCCTCTTTTCTGACCTCCTCTTTCTCATTCCATCTTCCCTTGTTCCTCTCCCTCTCTCCCTCCTATCCTCTACGCCCTCTCTTTTTTTTATCTCCTTCTTCTCTCTCTCTTCTCCTTTCTCCCTATTCATCTTTCCCTCTCTTCCTCTTCATCTTCCTTTTTCCTTTTTCCCTTTCCCTGTCTCCCTATTCTTCTCAGTCTCTTCCTTTTTTCTTTGCCCCTCATCCTTTCTCCCTCTTCCTCCAATCATCATCCCTTTCCATGTCTCCCTATTTTCCTCACACTCTCCTCCTCAAATTCTCCCCCTATCTCTCTTTCCCTCTTCCCCTTACTTCATCACCATCTTTCCCTCTCCCTCTTTCCCTCTCTCCCTTTTCCAATCTTATTTATCCTTTCCCCTTCTTCACACTTTCCTCTTCCACTCTGCCCTCTCTTTTTTCTCACTGCCTTCCCCTCCTCCTCTCCCTCTTTTTTCCTCTTTAATAGATATGTGTTTGTTCTCTCCAGAATTGGTAATTTGAAGCCTCTCTTTGGAAGCCTCACGATGCCCACATAACAAAAGGGAAAGAAAAACATCCTGAGAGAGAGAGAGAGAGAGAGAGAGAGAGAGAGAGAGAGAGAGAGAGAGAGAGAGAGAGAGAGAGAGAGAGAGAGAGAGAGAGAGAGAGAGAGAGAGAGAGAGAGCAAACAAACAAACATTTATTTCCATTTTTGTGCAATGGTTATTCTTCTAAAAATAAAAGTAACTTATAAGTAGACATGTAATTGAACTAATAAAGAGAGAGAGAGAGAGAGAGAGAGAGAGAGAGAGAGAGAGAGAGTGAGAGAGAGAGAGATTTGATATAAAGTATTTCCTCTCCTGTCTTTTTTTTTATTTTTCCCATATCTTTGCTTTATAATTCCACAAGATTGTTCGAATTGCGTGATTCAAGATTATTATGATTTATCTGATTTTATTATTAAATTGCTTAAAAGAAGGTTTATATATGTATGTATGTGTGTGTGTGTTTATGTGTGTGTGCGTAATTACCTAACTGTAATTACTTAGTGAGAAGGGGGTAAAAATACTTCCTCCGTGTTCCCCTGCGTGTCGTAAAAGCTTACTAAATGGGGTGGAGCAAGGGGACTGGAAATCCCCTCCTTTGTATTTACTTCCCACAAAAAGTCAAAATATTTTCTTTGACTCAGCCACCCCTCTTATAAGAGGGATTATGGCTTTGGTATATGGATGGATGGTGTGTGTGTGTGTGTGTGTGTGTGTGTGTGTGTGTGTGTGTAATTATCTAATTATAATTACCTAGTTGTATTTACGGAAAAGAACCCAAAACTCGAAATTTCCCGTCTCCTGGTCAGTTTAATTTTGTACTTAGTGATACTTCCCATACTTGTCCTTAACACTATGGATTGAGTTAGCATTAACTACTTCCTCGCTTAGTGAATTCCAGTTATCAACTACTCTTACACTAAAAAAGTACCTTCTTGCATCCTGCAAGGAAGTACTGTTTTAGTGTAAGGGTACTTTTGTGATTACCTAATTGTGTTTACGGGAAAGAGCCCAAAGCTCGTATCTTCCCGTCTCCTGATCGGTTCCATTTTATACTTAGTGATACTTATCATACCTGTCCTTAAAACTATGGATTGAGATAGCATTAACTACCTCCTCGCTTAGCCAATTCCAATTATCAACTACTCTTACACTGAAAAAGTATTTCCTTACATCCTGCAAACAAGTTTTCTTACGAAGCTTCAAACTATGACTTCTAGTTCTAGAGCCAGCCATATCATAACCATGAAGGAATTTAAAGACTGTCACCATATCCCCCCTCACTCTTCTAGCTTCGAGTGATGGTAAGTCTAATTCCCTCAGCCTCTCATCATAACTGAGATTGCGTATTTCTGGCACCAGTTTCGTGGCATGTCTTTGAACTTTTTCAAGCTTAGCTATGTGCTTTTTCAAGTGCGGATTCCAAAAGGGGGCTGCATATTCGAGTTTTGGCCTCACATAAGTTACATAAATATTTCTGAACATTTCCTTGTCCATGTGCCTGAAGGCTACCCTTACATTTGATAAGAATGCATATGCTGCCCTTACTATGCCATTTATATGTATTTCTGGAGACAAATCTGCCAGTATATTTACTCCTAGATCTCTCTCATTTTCTGTCTCTTGAAGTTGTACTCCAGCCACCGAGTAGTCAAGCTTGGGCCTTCTTGCACTTGTACCCATTCTCATTACCTTACATTTTGAAGTATTGAATTTCATTAGCCACTTTTCTGACCACTCATGCAGATTATTTAGATCCTCCTGAAGTTCTCTACCATTGTTCTCGTTTTTTACTTTCTTCACAATCTTTGCATCATCTGCAAGCATATTCATGAATGAATTCACAGACTCTGGTAGGTCATTTACATATACAAGGAACAAAAGTGGCCCTAAAACTGAACCCTGTGGAACTCCACTACTAACTCTTCTCCATTCAGACACTGAGTGTCTTACTCTAACCCTCTGTTCCCTTCCTTCTAAGTAAGTTTTTATCCATTCCAAAACATTTTCACCTATTCTAGCCATTGATTGCAGCTTCCTAATAAGTCTCCCATGTGGAACAGTGTCAAATGCTTTCTGGAAGTCTAGGAATATGCAATCTGCCCAGCCCTCTCTTTCCTGTAAGATTTGGCTTACCTCATCATAAAATTCTAATAAGTTTGTTACTGTTGATCTACCTTCTCTGAAGCCATGTTGCCTCACTGACAAAAAGTTGAAGGATTCCAAGTGAAGAGAGATATGTTTCCTTAGTAGTTTCTCCATAACTTTGCAAACTATGCTGGTCAAGGAAACTGGTCTATAGTTCAGAGCCGTATCCCTCCTTCCCTTTTTGAAGATAGGTATCACATTTGCTTGTTTCCAGCATCTTGGAATCTCCCCCGACTCCAGTGACTCCTTAATTATGATACTTAGTGCCACTGATATTGTGTTTGCGCATTTTTTAATCACATGAGGGGATATGTCATCAGGACCTGTAGCTTTATGAACATCTAAATCCATCAGCGCTTTGCATACCTCTGTGGCTGTAAGGTTGATGTTCTCTAATACCGGCCCTTGAGCTTCTATCGCTGAAATCTGAAGGGGTGGGGTATTTTCTACTGTAAATACTGACTGAAACTCCTTGTTCAATTCTTTGCAGATCTCTTCATCCGTCTCAGTGGTGCTTCCATCCTCTCTCTTTAGCCTTAAAACCTGTTCTTTTACCTTCAGTTTTCCTCTGATAAAGCTGTGGAAAAGCTTGGGATTTTCTTTAGCCTTCCTGGTGATGTCCCTCTCATAGTCTCTCTCTGCCTCTCTCCTTTTACTTAGGTAGTCATTTCTTGCTCTTTTGTAGGTTTGCCAGGCATTTATGTTTTTTCTCCTCCTATACCTTTTCCAGCATTTGTCTCTCCACTCCTTAGCTCTTTTACACCCATTATCAAACCATTTCTCTCTGGCATGAATTACACCCACTTTGGTGACAGGTATGCAGCAATCTACAATCTTCCCATATTTCTCACAAAAGATGTCATACATTTCTTGTACAGATTTGTTGTAAAATAAGGTTCTCCAGTCAATAACTGCAAAAGGCTCATTCATTTTGATGTAATCTCCTTTCCGATAGTTCCTCCTCATGTCCTCAGTGCCTCTACTCTCAGGAAGAATATCTTCAATGATATACTCCATCAACAACACACAGTGGTCACTCTTTCCAATTGGTGGTTCATACTCAATTTTTTCAATATCCAACACATTATCTGTGAACACTAGATCAAGTAGTGATGGCTCATCCCCACCCCTGGCCCTTGTTGGTTCCATTACATTTTGGTGTAAGAAATTCCCTTGTACGCAATCTAGGAATCTTGCCCCGAATGAGTCCTCACCACTGTGTGGGTCAAGATTTATCCAATCTATCTCTTTATGATTAAAGTCTCCCATAATCAAAATCCTACATTTTTTTTCCCGTGCCGTGTTAACAACTGAGTTTATGACTTCAATAGTACCTATATGACTTTCCTCATAAACTTCAAGCCTATTTTGGTTCCTTGGTGGGTTGTATACAACAGTTATTATAATGCTCTCTGACCCAGTATTTATGCGAGCAACAAGAAATTCCTTGAACTCACTTTCTATAGCCAAGTTTATTTCTTCGACTTGAATCCTTTCACTTATGAGCAGTGCTATCCCTCCACCAGTCCTCTCAGATCTTTCAACCCTTAGTATTCTGAAACCCTTAGGAAAAACTGTGACACTGTTTATGTCCTCACTCAACTTAGTCTCTGTAATTGCTGCTATATCTGCCTTACTGTTGTGAATCCTATCTTTTAATTCTACTGCCTTACCAGCTAATCCATCAGCATTTGTGTATAACAATCTTAATGAGGCCCCATCCCCTGATCTTCTGTCATTATCTTCTTTATCTCCCCTTTGTCTGGAAGAACTCTGTAATGAAAATTTTTCTTCTCTTCTTCATTTCTTTCCTCATTTAACCTTCTTGCCTCTTGCAACAAGTTTTTTATCTTTCCCATCTCTTCCTGTGTTCTGTATTGTCTAATGAACACTTCTTTGAATTCTTGAAAGTCTTTTAGACTTTTTTTTCTCAACAATATTTCCCTACATGTTTCCCCTCTCTCAAAGGTTACTTTTGTTGGTCTCGGCTTTCCTTCCCTCGAATATTTACCTAGTTGGTGTATGTTTACAATATCCTCAGGACCACATACTACTCCAAGCTTTCTTATCAGGTCTACAACCCTAGCTTTATTTTCTTCAAGTCTCCCCTGCCATGTTGGCTCCTGGGACTCGCTTATGCCTGAGATTATCACTGTCTTCTCCTTATCAAGTGCCTGTCTGATGAGTGGGTTTGCCCTTTCCATCACAACGTCTTTCATTTTTTCGATTACTGTCTCTTTATAGTCAACTGTTTGTATGTTTTCCAGTTCCACCACCTTTACAGCCTCTTTTATTGCCACATTCCCCTTTTGTGTATGTGTGTGTGCGTGTATATATATTATAAATAAATATATATATATATATATATATATATATATATATATATATATATATATATATATATATATATATATATATATATATATATATACATATATATATATATATATTATATATATAATATATATATATATATATATATATATATATATATATATATATATATATATATATATATATATATATAAATATATATATATATATATACACACACACACACATATGCATACATATATAATATATATATATATATATATATATATAATATATATATATATATATATATATATATATATGATTTACTTAGAGTGGTTACAAACACAAATGATAGTAAAATGTTAAGGGCAAGGCAGACATAACGTAAGGAGACACAATAAGAAAAGGATAGGCTGAAAGAATATTAGACGTACTGAGGACCTACAGATATTGCAGAATTATTTCCTGAGATGACTATTGATCCATTTTTTTTTTCAGGAAGATAGGGTATAAGAATAAAAAAACACAGACGGAGGAAGAGAGCTCATGAGACTGGAGGTAGATGAGAGGATGCAGTTGCTGCAACATCCAATCCGCGAGAATTATCTAGTATTCACAGATAATGTGTTCGATATTGAAACAAATTGAGGTTCAACCAACAATTGGAAAGAGTGACCACTGTGTGTTGTTGATGGAGTAAATTATCGAAGATATTCTGCCTGAAATTAGACGCACTGGGGAAATAAGGAGGAAGTATCCGAAAAGAGATTACATCAAAATGAATGAGCTTTTTGTAGTTATTGACTGGAGGACCTTATTTAACAACAAATCTGCACAAGGAATGTACAACATCTTTTGTGAGGAATATGGGAAGATGGTAGTTTGTTACATACCTTTCACCGAATTAGGAGTTATTCATGCCAGAGAGAAATGGTTCAAATAAGAGTGCAAGCAAGTTGAGGAATGGAGAGACAAATGCTGGAAAAGGTATAGGAGGAGAAAAATCATAAATGCCTGGCAGACTTATAAAAGAGCAAGAAATTATTATCTAAGTGAAAGAAGAGAGGCAAAGAGATACTATGTAAGGAATACCACCAGGAAGGCTAAAGAAAATCTCAATGTTTTCCACAGCTTTATCAGAGGAAATCTGAAGATAAAAGAACAGGTTTTCAAACAACAGAGAGCGGATGAAAGCATCACTGAGACATATGAAGAGATCTATGATGAATTGAACAAGGAATTTCAGTCACTATTTACAGTAGATGTAAGGAAGTAATTTTTTAGTGTAAGAACAATTGATATCTGGAAGTCGCTAAACGAGGAGGTAGTTAATGCTAACTTAATCCATAGTTTTAAGGAAAAGACAGATAAGTTCCACTAACTACAAAATAGAACCAACCAAATTCAAATTCAAATTCAAAAAATTTATTGACATAATAGGCAATTACATCAAATGGAGCTTGTTAAGCCCGCCCCACAACTATAAAATAAAATTTATAAAATATATAAATATTTGTTCTTCAAAGCAAGCAATAATGAGAATGAAAATTACAATAATATTAACAATACTAATAATAATACTCAATATGACAATTGGTAATTTCTTTGACTATCTTATCACAGTTATAGACTAGGAGACGGGAAGTTAAGAGCTTTGGGCTCTTTTCCGTAAGCACAATCAGGTCATTGCTATAAGGTAATTACATAAGTAACCAACCAGGTATTCTGGAGTGTCAAGCTTGAGGCTCTTTCATGATCATCTTAGTAAACACACACACATACACATACACACACATTCACTCACTCGCTCACACGGACATGTATAATGAAAATACGCAAATAAAGTGAAGTATAGAAATAAAAAAAATAATAATAAAAAAGCAAAATATCAGCTATGTCCAAAAGTTCGAAGTACTAGCATTAAAGGAATGTTATTGGACACTAATTTACGGAGAGATATAAAATGGGGACATTAAAAGCATTAGAAAACAAATCGTGGAGTTTTTGTAGGGCACTCGTTGGGCTGACATATACTGCTGACATGTAAAAGGAATACCAGCGCGCATTCCTCTCTCTCTCTCTCTCTCTCTCTCTCTCTCTCTCTCTCTCTCTCTCTCTATCTATCTATCTATCTATCTATCTCTCTTTCTCTATTGTTACTTATTAAATTATTTATCCGAATGTGGGCTTGATTTCTCTCTCTCTCTCTCTCTCTCTCTCTCTCTCTCTCTCTCCTCTCTCTCTCTCTCTCTCTCTCTCTCTCTCTCTCTCTCTCTCTCTCTCTCTCTCTCTCTCTCTCTCTCTCTCATCATCTCTTATTATATTCATCTGAATAGCGGCATGAATTTCTCTCTCTCTCTCTCTCTCTCTCTCTCTCTCTCTCTCTCTCTCTCTCTCTCTCTCTCTCTCTCTCTCTCTCTCTCTCTCTCTCTCTCTCGTTGTCTATTATTAAGCTTATCTGTATTGAAGCTTGAAGCTCCCTCTTTCTTTCTCTCGTTGTCAATTATTAGGTTTATCTAGATTGAGGCTTGAATCTCTCTCTCTCTCTCTCTCTCTCTCTCTCTCTCTCTCTCTCTCTCTCTCTCTCTCTCTCTCTCTCTCTCTCTCTCTCCTCTCTCTCTCTCTCTCTCTCTCTTGCTTACACACACACACACTCATACGCAGACACGAGCAGTCACACACACACACACACACACACACACACACACACACACACACACACACATGCACACATACACACACACACACACACACACACACACACACACACACACACACACACACACACACACACACATGCTGATGGAATAGCTGGTAAGGCAGTAGAATTAAAGGATAGAATTCACAACAGTAAGGGAGATTTAGTAGCGGTTACAGAGACTAAGTTAAGTGGGGACATAAACAGTGTCAGTTTATTCCTAAGGACTTCAGAATATTAAGGATTGGAAGATCTGAGAGGACTGGTGGAGGGATAGCATTGCTCATAAGTGAAAGGTTTCAGGTTGAAGAAATAAACTTTGCTATGGAAAGTTTCTTCAAGGAATTTCTTATTTTTCGCATAAATACTGGGTTAGATAGCCTTATGATAATTGTTCTATATAAACCAACAAGGAACCAACATAGACCAGAAGTTTATGAGGAAAGTCATACAGGTACTATTGAAGTCATAAACTCAGTTGTCAACATTGCACGGGAGAAAAAATGTAGGATTTTGATTATTGGAGATTTTAATCATAGACATATAGCTTAGATAAATCTTGACCCACACAGTGGATAGGACTCATTTGGGGCAAGATTCCTAGATTGCGTACAAGGGAATTTCCTACATCAACATGTACTGGAACCAACGAGGGCCAGAGGTGGAGATTAGGCATTACTGCTTGACCTAGTATTCACAGATACTGTGTTGGATATTGAAAAAACTTAGTATGAACCACCAATTGGAAAGAGTGACCACTGTGTGATGTTGATGGAGTATTTCATCGAAGATGTTCTGCCTGAGAGTGGAGGCACTGAGGACACGAGGAGGAACTATCCGAATGGAAATTACATCAAAATGAATAAGCTTTTTGCAGTTATTGAAAGGACAACCTTGTTTAACAACAAATCTGACCAAGAAAATGAAGACATCTTTTGTGAGGATCATGGGAAGATAGTAGATTGCTGCATACCTGTCACCAAAATAGGAATTATTAATGCCAGATAGAAAGGGGCCAATAGTGAGTGTAAGAGAGCTAAGGAGGAGAGACAAATGCTGGAAAAGGAAGAGGAAGAGAAAAAACATAAATGCCTGGCAGACTTATAAAAGAGCAAGAAATGATTACCTATGTAAAAGAAGAGAGGCTGAGAGAGACAATGAAAGGGATATCACCAGGAAGGCTAAAAAAAATCCCAATCTTTTCCACAGCTTTATCAGAGGAAAATTGAAGGTAAAAGAATGTGTTTTAAAGCTTAAGAAAGCGGATGGAAGCAATGCTGAGACGTATGAAGAGATCTGCAGAGAATTAAACAAGGAGCTTCAGTCAGTATATACAGTAGAAAATTACCCCACCTCATCAGATAGCAGAGATAGAAGCTCATGGGCCAGTATTAGAGAACATCATCTTTTTAGCCACAGATGTACGCAAGCGATGACGGAGTTAGATGTCCATAAAGCTACTGGTCCTGATGATATATCCCCTTATGTACTTAAGAAATGCGCTAATACAATATCAGCAGCACTAAGTCTCATTTTTAAAATGTTGCTGGAATTAGGGGATATTGCAATATGCTGGAAACAAGCATACGTGATGCCTATCTTCAAAAAGGGAAGGAGGGATACGGCTCTAAACTTTAGACTTGTTTCCTTGTCAGGCATAATTTGCAAAGTTATGGAGAAACTGCTTAGGAAGTATATCTCTCTTCACTTGGAATCCTTATTTTTTTTTTTTGTCAGTGAGACAACATGACTTCAGAGAAGGTAGATCAACAGTAACAAAGTTCTTAGAATTTTATGATGAGGTAAGCCGAATCTTACAGGAAAGAGAGGCCTGGGCAGATTGCATATTCCTAGACTTGCAGAAAGCTTTTGACACTGTCCCACATGGGAGACTTTTTAAGAAGCTGCAAGAAATGGCAAGAATAGGTGGAAATGTCTTGGCACTTTCCTTTATTGCGTCACCTTCATATGACAATGATGTGTATGAGTATGAATGTATGCATCTTTATCTGTGGCAAGGACGAATAACTCCTTTTGCTGAAATGAATACCACAAACTCTCTCTCTCCTCTCTCTCTCTCTCTCTCTCTCTCTCTCTCTCTCTCTCTCTCTCTCTCTCTCTCTCTCTCTCTCTCTCTCTCTCTCTCTCCCTCTCTCTCTCTCTCTCTCTCTCTCTCTCTCTCTCCCTCTCTCTCTCCTCTCTCTCTCTCTCTCTCTCCTCTCTCTCTCTCTCTCTCTCTCTCTCTCTCTCTCTCTCTCTCTCTCTCTCTCTCTCTCTCTCTCCTTGATATATATGACTATGAAGCCCCAGTGGCATTTCTATTGCTCATCTAATTAATGCATGCATATATATATATATATATATATATATATATATATATATATATATATTATATATATATATATATATATATATATATATATATGTATCTACTTATTACTCTAACCTGAAAATTGTTATTCTGTATCTGCTTCAAATTGTCTGCAGTAGTACTGTGGAAAAGTGGAAATTTAACAAATGATAGCACTCACCAAGGGCTATTGGAAATACTGTTACAAATATTACTCTTAATTTATAATCTCAGAGTGCTCTTCTGCCATCACTCAATTATTACACTATATTTTATTATTAATTACTTGCTATGATATTTTAAATTAATTAGAAATTCTATTTTAATATTTTATTTATAAATAACCAAGTAGATTGTAATGTTTAACAACTGCAATATCACTGGGAGTGCCCAAGTGCACATGTTCCCATGTACAGTTATCTGAATATATAAAAAAATAAATGTCTTGGAATGAATAAAAACAAACTTAGAAGGAAGGGAACAGAGGGTTAGAGTAAGACAGTGTCTAAATGGAGAAGAGTTAGTATCGGAGTTCCACAGGTTTAAGTTTTAGCGCCACTTTTGTTCCTTGTATGTATAAATGACCTACCAGAGTCTGTAAATTCATTAATGAATGTGTTTGCAGATGATGCAAGGATTGTGAAAAAAGTAAGAAACAAGAACAATGGTAGAGAACTTCAGGAAGTTCTAAATAGTCTGCATGAGTGGTCAGAAATGTGGCTTATGAAATTCAATACTTCAAAATGTAAGATAATGAAAATGGGTACAAGTGCAAGAAGGCCCAAGTTTGACTACTCAGTGGCAGGAATAGAAGTTCAAGAAACAGAGAATGAGAGAGATCTAATGTACTGGCCGATTTGTCTCCCGAAATTTTATGGATGACATAGTAAGAGCAGTATATGCTTTCTTAGCAAATGTAATGGTAGCCTAGAAGCACATGGACAAGGAAATGTTCAGAAATATTTATACAACCTATGTGAGGCCAAAGCTTGAATATGCAGGCACCTGTTGGAATCCGCACTTGAAAAAGCTCAGGGCCTAATCCTTCATATCTCTAGGTCCTCTGTACTTTGACTGTTTTTCCCGTCTGTCGTTTTCCTTGTGTAACATTACCTCATCTCTGCTTTGTCCTTAAACTTTTTCTTTTCCTTCGTCTTGGTGTTTTCTCGTGTCCAGGCCTTAATTGATGAGGGCAGTTTTTGCCTGCCCCAGTGTTACACATAAAAAAAGAAAATTTAAATTGGAAAAAGTTCAAACACATGCCACGATACTGGTGCCAAAAATACGCAATCTCAGTTATGATGAGAGGCTGAGGGAATTAGACTTACCATCACTCGAGGCTAGAAGATTGAGGGGGATATGGTGAGAGTTTTTAAATTTCTTCAAGGTTTTAACAGAGTGGATAGGGATCGATAGTTTGATATGGCTGGCACTAGAACTAGAGGTCATAGTTTGAAGGTTCGCAAGAAAACTTCTTTGCAAGTCGTAAGGAAGTACTTTTTTTTAGTGTAAGAGTGGTTGACAATTGGAAGTCGTTAAGCGAGGAGGTAGTTAATGCTAACTCAATCCATAGTTTTAAGGCCAAGTGTAATAAGTATCACCAAGTATATTATGGAACCGGCCAGGACACGGGAAGTTACGAGCTTGGAGCTCTTTCCCGTAAGCACAATTAGGTAAATATGACAATGTTGTGTATGAGCATGCATGTATGCATCTTTATCTTTCCCTCCCATGCACACCAGAATGTCCTCATCGGAAAATGTTGACATTTATGACCTTCTGTGTGTGAATACTGATAATTTTCCCGAAGTGTTTATATCATCTCTGTACAGAATATTTGTATAATCACGTGAGGACATCAGAAGGGAATTGGAAAAAAATAAAAAAAGTCACTCTGTACAAAACAAGTCAACTATTGCTTTCAAAGGTAGTGGAACTCTTTCCACAACACAGTGGTAAGTACATCATAAAAAAGCGAGTAAAAAAAGATAAAATTACAAATATAATCATTTTTAGCGCAAGTGTCCTGAATATCTCAATGAATGGTGAACTTGACAAACTCTTTCAATCTCAAACTTCGGTTGTAAAATCCATAGAGTCTGAAAAAAACACACGACCTAGGAGACCTACATCGAATGATAGAAAGTCTTGCAGATAAGGTGAAAATTTTGGAAGCAGATGCTGAAAAGGTGAAAGCCTTACAACACAAGGTGGGTTTGCTAGAATCTGACATTGTCCTACATTAAAGAGATAATTCTAGGTTGAAACTGCTATTTGAAACGTCCCCACCTCTCAATTCAGTGCTGTCACCTAACAACGATGATGTCCCTTCTATCAACAACCCTCAGGTTTTGCAAACTAGGTTTTCTGTGTCTACTCACAATTCCTTCAGTGCATTGAGAGACGAATGTGACAGTGGTAGTGAAGAAGGGGTAGATCCAGATAAAAGTGATAGTCAACAAGACAACCTGAATACACCATCTAGCATAAATAATCAAATAAGTAACAGGTTACAAAATAGTGATGAAACAACAGAGTCCTTCCCCACTACTCCTAACAATACAACAACAGGCACTAACCAAAACAAGATTCTTCCCAGCACAAACAACCAACCTGGTAAAGAGTTGCAAAACAGAGAAGAAGATATAGAGCCCATCTCCACTAGTCCTAACAACACAGCAACTATCACTAACCAGGACAACCAAATTACACCTTCCAGCACAAATAACCAACCCAGCAATAGGCTGCAAAACAATGAAGAAAACAGAAAAGACAGAATAGCAGCAGTCTCTATTCTAAACATTCTATCGAAGTCCTCTCCCCCACAGCCACAGATGCCCAATAATGCAAGTGCAAGGGCTACAGCTCAAATATATATTCGCATTCCTGGCAACCCCTTTGAGAGAGAGATATGTAATACATTGACAAATCAAGGCATTCCTTCTGAAGAAGTCTTGTTTAAGGAGCATTCTCGCACACCAAATTGGGTTTCCTTCGCAATAGCGATATCGAAAGGATTTGAATATGTGCCTTACAAACTGAATCAATGGCCTACAGGCACAATTGTCCAGCCATTTTGCGGGGGCAAACAATGGACACAACCTGGGTATTCTACAAAATATCCCAAACTACAGTCATGCCAAAATAAACAGCAAAGAGCTAATGAAACAATCCCCTATAAGCGAGACTACAGAAAGAGACACGATACAAACCTCTCATATCGCCGTCCACGCACAAGAGACTTTTCCTGGAGTGATGGCTCTTACAACCCTAGACACTCATCTAGGCATACAAACTTTGGGAAGGCCAGATCATACCACACACGTACTCAAACCAGCGTTACACATCCAACGGCAGGTACAGAAACCAGGATCCATGGGCTAACCCCAGAACACACTACAATGATGAATTCCCTGCAGAATCACACAGTCGAAACTACAACTATGACTATGGATACCACCCTAATGAAACATGGTAAGAATGCAACATTAGTACATGTGAACGCTCAGTCCCTGCTCGCTCATTTTGAGGAAATAATAATGCTAACAAAAGACTACAACATAGACATCCTCTGTGTAAGTGAAACTTGGCTTCCTCCTACAACTGAAAATAAATATGTGAATATCCCAGAGTTTAAAATATTTCGCAATGACCATGGCCAAGGGGGTGGGGTCTGTATTTATGTTAGAAATTATCTTAGTGCATCAGAAATAACCACAGGTTTAGAAAAAACTGAGGAGCTAGAAGATTTATGGATCACTGTGCAGTATCAGAAACTTCAATTTTTCATTGTAGGGTGTGTTTACCGTCACCCTAAAGCACCTACCAGTTCATTCAGTCATCTGCTAGAAACATCCAGAAATATCTGTGTGCGCCATAAACCCATATACATACTTGGTGACTTTAATGATGACTTGCTCTCAGCAGATAACAAATTGAAAATGGTGATCAACACTGTGAAGTTAACACAAATAGTGACAAAACCGACCCGCATAACCCCTAATTCTAGGACTCTTATAGATCTGATAATAACAAATAAAGTGGAAAGCATACCCTATTGGGACGTAGTTCCCTGCCCAATTGCAGACCACAAGCTGAACATTACTATGCTAAACATAAACAAGCCCAAAAGGAAGCCTCTCTTCAAGACATTCCGGTGTCTAAAAAATTATTCCCCTGATATCTTTTGTGAAACATTAATCAATAACACAAATGTACTTAATAGAATTAAATACACAGATAACGTCGATTTGCAGGTTGAGATTCTAACAAAAGTCTTCCTTGAATGCTTAAATAGTTGTGCACCCATTGTAACAAGAAAAATAACCCGCCCCTCAGCCCCAAAGCTAACTAAAGACATCAAAGAGGCAATGCAAATCAGAAATCAAATACAAAAAGAGCTAAAAATGAATAGATATGATATGACTCTCCGAGAACGCTATAAAACAGAAAAGAAACGTGTCAGATCTCTCATCAGTGTAAGTAAAAAAGACTTTTACAAAAAACAATTTAATGATTCTAGACATGATACAGCAGCAGCATGGAAAGTGATAAGAAGCATGATACCAAATGAAAAGAGTACCTCAGAGAGTTATGAATATATTACGGAGTTGAAAGACAAAACGGAAAACTTTAATAACTATTTTGCTAACGTTGGCAAAAATACATATGAAAAAAACTCAAGAAAACATCAACTCAGTGAATATGAGTAATTGCTTAAATGACAATTCTTCCAATGTAAACACAAGAGAGTACTTCAAGATAAATCCTATCGATTGTGCTATCCTAATTCCTACCATAAAGAGCCTAAGAAACTCTGGCTCTTATGGTTCAGATGGTATACCATTTCAGTTCATCAAAGATGCTCTACCCATTATTGCATCCTATATTCTAACTATTATGAACACTTCCATTGTTACTAAAAAGTTTCCTGACTCTTGGAAAATATCACATGTAATACCTCTGCATAAAAAGGGGGACAGAGAAGATGTGACAAACTATAGTCCAATTTCCCTGCTACCCATTTTCTCTAAAATATTAGAAAAAATTGTTGCATGCCAACTTATGTCATATTTAGAGTCAAATAGATTATTAACGATTAATCAACATGGTTTCAGACCGAAACTCTCGACGGAAACTGCACTGCTTAAAGTTACGAATAGTATCTATAATAATATAGATATGAAAAAAATATCTCTGCTTGTATTATTGGATTTATCAAAGCCTTCGACAGTGTAAACCATGAAATTCTTTTAAGTAAATGTACTAACTTAAATATTGATCCAAGCTGGTTTAGCGAGTATCTATCTAATCGTAAACAGTCTATACGTCTTAATAACATTATCTCTGTGCCAAAAAATGTATCATTTGGTGTTCCACAGGGATCAGTACTTGGTCCTATCCTCTTCTCCATTTACGTAAATGATCTATCTTCTTTCATTTCTGACTGTCTAGTTATACAATATGCAGATGACACTCAACTACTCCTAAGTGGTGATATTAATAATTTCCCAGAGCTAACTTTAAGAGCAGAAAACACACTGTCAAAAATTAAGACCTATTTTCAAGAAATTGGGCTGTTAATTAACGAAAGTAAAACACAGTGCATATTTATTGGTTCAAGGTTCCACATAGCACAAATTCCAGAAAACACAGCAATTAATTTTTGCGACAATATTATTACACCTAGCAAAACAGTCAAAAATCTAGGAATTCACTTTGAAAACCACATGTTGTTTGATTCCGACATAGATAAGGTATGCAAAAAGGTTACAAGAACATTACTGTACTTATCACGTATAAAAGACAATTTTGAAACTACCACTCGAATAACTGTTGTTAAATCTCTAGCCCTAAGTCACATTAATTACTGCACAACTGTTTGGGGAGCTACCACTAACACTCAGATAAACAGAATACAGAAGCTTATTAATTTTGCAGCTCGAGTTGCCCTGGGAGGAATAAGAAAATATGACTACATCACACCAGCTCTCAATAAACTTGGGTGGCTGCGGGCAGAAAACAAGGTCGCTTATGCTCTTTTTGTTTTTGTATTCAAAATTTTGGACCATCATTATCCTAGCTGACTATTTGAGTTAAATTACAGTCAGGGATATAAGGGGAACCAACACAAGACAGAGCAGTGAGCTCTTTATTCACAGAAAAAAACACAGATGCAGGTTCAAAGATGATCACTATCAAAGGGCCAACACTCTGGAATAATATTCCAGAGCATCTTAAAAATGAATCCTCCTTCACAGCTTTCAAAGGCAAACTATATAGTTTTCTTTTGAACAAATAGTTGCTGCTCATTAAGAACTAATTATTCTCATTGTAAGGAAACAAATATGGAAATGATACCGATAATAACGATCTTGTATCTAGTGTCATACTTACTACTTTATTATTAACATTATTGTTAACATTTTTATTACAGTATTATTATTTCCTATGAAAGCTACATTTAACTATATGTATTACATACTTATTTATTAGTTTAATTACATGTCTACTTATAACTTACTATTAATGTTGAATAACCATTGTACAAAATAGAAATAAATGTTTGTTTGTTTGTTTGTTTGTTTTTTTATCTGTGGTAATGACGAATAACTCCTTTTTTTTATTTATTTATTTAGATAACTGTACATGGGGATATGTGCTCATGGGCACTCCCAGTCATATTGCAGTTGATAAACATTACAACCTATTTGGCTATATATAAATAACATGTTAATAGAATTTGCAATTAATTCTAAATATCATAGCAAGTAATTGATAATAAAATATAGTGTAATAATTGAAGAGTAATTGAAGAGTAATATTTGTAACAATATTTTCAATAGCCCTTGTTGAGTGCTATAAATTATATTTCACTTTTCAACAGTACTACTGCAGACAATTTGAAGCAGATATAGAATAACAATTTTCAGGTTAGAATAATAAGTAGGTACATATACATATGCATGCATTAATTAGATGAGCAATAGAAACACCACTGGGGCTTCATAGTCATACATATCAAGGAGAGAGAGAGGAGAGAGAGAGAGAGAGAGAGAGAGAGAGAGAGAGAGAGAGAGAGAGAGAGAGAGAGAGAGAGAGAGAGAGAGAGAGAGAGAGAGAGAGGGTTTGTGGTATTCATTTCAGCAAAAGGAGTTATTCATCCTTACCACAGATAAAGATGCATACATGCTTACTCATACACATCATTGTCATCTGAGGGTAACACAGCAAAGGAAAGTGTATGTAATTAATCGCATATATGTACACATATAAACCTGAACATACATACATACATACACATAAACACAGTGCCATATAATGGAAGATAAATTTGGAAGGAAAAGAAAGAGAAAGACTGAGAGCCCTTCCCCTTCTCTACCCTTCAAATTATATACATAAGAGAGAATTACGTCAGCTTAATCCATTATCACTATTATCACAACTATTGCTACCACCATCATGATTATTATTATCATTATTATTATTATTATTATTATTATTATTATTATATTATTATTATTATATTATTATTATTATTTTATTATTATTACCATCATCATTACTACAGCTTTTGTATATAAATAGAGTTATGAATCAAAAGTAGTAATTATTGATGCATATAGACATACACATACATATTAATATATATATATATATATATATATATATATATATATATATATATATATATATATATATATATATATATATATATACATATACATACATATATATACATACATACACATATACATACATGTACATATGTACACACATATACATACATATGAGCTCCTGAGGGAGGGGGCTAGAATACTTCCTCCATGTTCCCCTGCGTGTCGTAAGAGTAGACTAAGTGGGGCGGAGCGAAGGGAATGAGAGACCCCCTCTCTGCACTTTCTCTTCCCAGAAAGTCAGAGCATTATTCCTTTACTCAGCCACTCACCTTATAAGGGGAAAAGTGGCTTATGTGTACAAAAAGGCATATGAGAGAGAGAGAGAGAGAGAGAGAGAGAGAGAGAGAGAGAGGAGAGAGGAGAGAGAGAGAGAGAGAGAGAGAGAGAGAGGAGAGAGAGAGAGAGAGAAGGTATTCCCTCCACCTTTCTCCCATTTTTTTTTCTCAAAAGTTAGAGAAATATCAGAAAAGATACAAGAAAGTAGACTAAGATGGTATGGTCATGTCGTTAGGAGGGATGAACAGTATGTTGGGAGGAGGGCGTTGGAAATGGATAGACAGGGTAGGAGAAGGAGAAGGAGATCAAAGCCAAGGTGGATGGATTGCATCAATGATGACCTTAGGTCTAAAGGTTTGTTGGGTGATGTGGTATGGGACAGAAACAAATGGAGAAAACTGGCCAGAAACATCAACCCCCATAAAAGTGGGAAAAGATGTAAACGAAGAAGAGGGTAAAAGAATTACATTTTCAATGTTGGGTATACACTAAGTACAGGATATAAGTTCTCTGGGTTGCAAAAGTGCACACAAAGTTCAAAGTAGCTCAAACCAAGAGGTCTGAAGTCCTTAAGCTTTGTGCACTCTGTAATGTAGAGTACTAAATTGTTGCCCCCTTCACACTCACATAAATGGCATTTTGAGTGTTCTGGGTGTTTTCTACCAGTTTTCTCGCAATTCATCTCCCATATATTTCTATAACCAAGTCTTATGTGGGCAGCAACTCTATCACAGTCACCTGTGAGCATTTTACCCATGCTGTATTTGTGTCTCAGCCTTCTGAAGTTTTCGTAATGTTGGATCAAACAGCTGCTTACATGTTGTGTGAGTGTAGAAAGTTCTTGCTCTTCCATAATCTCATTATACAACATTGTTTTGAACTGAGTCAGTGTGGATATAGATTCAGACACTGAACTCTCAGTTGCCATTTTTGCCAGCCTGTCAGCCTTTTCATTACCTACTATCCCAACATGGGAGGGTACCCATAAAAATTTAACTTGGAGTTTAAGTTTTGCGCAGTTAATAAGAACTTCTCGAATTTCAGCCATGTGAGTTTTGTAGGAGCTTTTTAATGATCTCAGTGAAGGAAGCGCACTCTGTGAGTCACAGAATATGATAGCATTTTTCCAAGCACTGAGAACATGTTCAATAGCAAGTTTTAGTCCAATAATTTCACATTCGGTGATTGATGACCATTTTGGCATACTCAGTGCTTTGTCAAATATTTGCTGCCCTTCAAAATTTTCATAAACTATAATGCTGCACCCAGACCCTCCTGTACTGCTTGTGTGAGACCAATCAGTGTAAATGCAGAGTGTTTCATTGTTATTGTTATTTGGGAAACTAATTCCAATAAAGACTTCAATTTCATCTAATCATTGATGTTTTGTTAATAATTGGAGCGACATTCGGACCAGATGATAATATTGGAAAGAGAATTTCTGGCCCAATCCTCTTGCAAGGATTTATTAATCGTGCAGGACCACTCTCAGCAAATAGTGTTACATTATGTTTTTTTGTCTCATTGGTTATAAACTTAAATATCTCTGGGTGAATTTGTCTTTCATACTGTATGTTACCTTTTATTAGTGATTTAATGATTGTTGGCGCTGACTGCGGCCCTTGCAAATGACCAGCATTACATGGATGAGGCTGAGCTGATTTCGCTAATTTAACTCCAAATATCACAGCTGACTGTTTGAAATGTTCTATCAAAGGTGGGAGGTTTAATTCATGCTGCATATTAATAATTATGGTGCTCATAGGGCAGCCAAGAATAATCCTCATAGCTTTGTTCTGAATTTTTTCTAGGGGTCTTAAGATAGAGGTAGTCATAGTACAGAGCTGCAGGGTGTGATAGTCGACTAATGGCCTGACATATGCGAGATAGAAAGTTTGGCATATGTTAATTCCAACACCAGATACCCTACTGGCAAGAAGTTTTAACGGTCTGAGTCTCTGTTGCAGTCTATCACACAAATCTTTGACATACTCTGTGTGAGGGGGAGAAGGAACTGGTATTCCCAAATATTTGTGATTTTCGCACGCCTTAACCATTTGATTGCTTAATACAAAGTGAGGCTTTGGCGAGATACTGGAAAAGTACTTTGTTTTTTGGAGTTGAAATGACAAGAGCATTGTCTTTTGATACTTGAGAAAATTCATTAAGTATTATTTGCATATCATTGGCAAATGATGGTGCATTCATCATTTGGTAGTCTGAGAGACTTGAGAAG
>JAXCGZ010000038.1:115000-130000 GCA_037179515.1 Halocaridina rubra
ATACATAGATAGGTAGGTATATTTATATATATATATATATATATATATATATATATATATATATATATATATATATATATATATATATATATATATATATATATATATTTATATATATATATATCCATCTTTATATCTATATATAATCCATCTACGTGTCTGTCCCATTATATCCCTCCGTGTGTTTACACACATCCCTCTATCTCTGTATCCATCTAAAAATCAGTCTTTGAGAAGAAACATAAACGAACTTTTTCAATATATGAAAAATCCCTTTTAGCAACTTTTATCTTGTAAACAAAAGACACAAAGCTAGAAAACAGTTGTGCTCCTGTGTTATATTGTAAACATTCTTTTGTAACAATGGGTTTCATTTTTGAAATGGGAAGCCATTAGTGCACATGTGTGTATGTTTATAAAATGTATATTTCTTTTTCCCTCGTACTGAATTGGGCTACTAGCTTTTGCGACCCAAACAGCTTACACCCTATACTCAGTGTATACCAAATATCGAAAATGTTATTTTTTTCCGTAACTAAACGTATTTATATGATTTTCTCTCAATATCTTTAAATAGAGGAGGGATGGTGATTTGCTTATTTATGTATTATGTGTGTGAGCATATATGTCTGCGCATGTATATGTGTACATATGTTTTTTTCATCTGTATGTATACTCTCACCTGTATGTGTGTGGATGTACACATATAAATGTCTTTAGAACCTAGAAAACTGAGGCTTTTATTTATAAGTTTAGTTATTTAACACATGACACTAGTTTACAATGTTAGCCCCTCCGGTTTCGTCTATGTTTACAGGGATCGCAGACCGACTTTGATCTTTGTTTATAGGGTAGAAAATGCCGTTTACCCCATCTTGTGGTTCTGTTCCTACCATTTGTATATATTGGGAGAATGAATTTGGTGCTCAACCATTAACCATACCATCGCCTTTCCTGAGGTTATGGGTGTAATGTATATATTTTTGTTTTATTTTTTTGGTTTTAGCATAGGGTATGCACAAATAACAATAATGTAATCAGTACCATTAGCTTTATATGTGCATTTTAAAGAAGAATCATAAAACTCAGATATATAAATGTATATACATTTGGTGCGGGGTATTCTCTTGATATGCAAGTATTGTATATTGCATAATGTAGAGTGTATTATCTGTAAATCAGAGGGGGCACCTGCCTGCATGCATCCTCATGTACAATGACAAGCAGCCTCGCCTCATAAGTACCGCGTGGAGATTTGTAGCTCGCGGATTGGTCAGTGTAGCGACTGCTTCTTTCCATCTACTTCCAGGCTCTGGAACTCTCTTCCTCCTTCTGCCTTTCCTAATTCTTATAACCTAACTACCTTAAAAAACCGACTAAATCGTCATCTCAGGAATTAATCCTGTCATATTTGTAAGCCTCAGCACTCCGCCTATTCTTTCAGTCTTATCCTTTTTGCTATTGTGTATCAATACCTCATCTTTGCCTTGTCCCTAAACATTTCCTTTGTCTTCATATTTCCTTTGTTCCTAGCCTCTACTGATGAGAAAATTTTCTTGCGTATCCTGGTGTAACTCAATATATATATATATATATATATATATATATATATATATATATATATATATATATATATATATATATATATATATATATATATATATATATATATATATATATATATATATATATATATATATATATATATATATATATATATATATATATATATATATATATATATATATATATATATATATATATATATATATATATATATATATATATATATATATATATATATATATATATATATATATATATATATATATATATATATATATATATATATATATATATATATATATATATATATATATATATATATATATCTATATATATATATATATATATATATATATATATATATATATATATATATATATATATATATATATATATATATATATATATATATATATATATATATATATATATATATATATATATATATATATATATATATATATATATATATATATATATATATATATATATATATATATATATATATATATATATATATATATATATATATATATATATATATATATATATATATATATATATATATATATATATATCTATCTATCTATCTATATATATATATATATATATATATATATATATATATATATATATATATATATATATATATATATATATATATATATATATATATATATATATATATATATATATATATATATATATTGATGCATTTTACCTACCTCCTCGCCTTTTTCCCGCACCTGCTAAAAGGAAGCAAAACTTTCTTTCGCTGCTTCACAAAATACTAAGAAATGTCTAATTAGTTTCTACTAATTAACCTCTTTTTTCATCTCTCTTGTTTTCCTCGTGGATGCTTTCTTTATTTTCTCATTTCCCAAAGTATTTTTGCTTTATATTCTTTCTCTTTCCTTTTATTTTGCAGAAGGTTTTTTTGTACTCTGATATTTCATGTTTTCTTTTTATATTTTTACTTTGTTTTTTTTATTTATTTTTTTAGAATGTTTTGGGTTCATAAATGAGGGTTATTAACTTTGATTTTTAGGCAAATGATGATTTTGTGTTTATGGATATGATATTTCATTGTTGTTTTTTATTCTGTATTTGCAGGTATCAAAGTTGAGGGGAATCTATATTTTTTTAATATTGTTACTTTTTCTCTCTTTATATTTGTTTGTTTTTATTTTTAGTTTATATATTAATTGTTTTTATATAATTTTTTGTATTTGCTTATCTATCTTTTCAATTATGTTATATATTTTTGTTTATTTACTTATTCATTTATTCGTTTTTCTAGTTCTTTTCTCGCTTGTCCATATGCTTTATTTGTTTCCTCCAAAAAATCTTATTTTTTCTCTGAGTGTTTCATTCACTTTTATTTCCCCATTCATATTCCGAATTTGATCATAAAGGTTTATAACCATTGTTTCTAATTCCTTGACTTTTTGCTTCAATCTCCTAGCAACCACTCCTACTCCTCCTCCCACATCCCCCAGAGATCCACTACCACCTCTCCCCCGACCATTGGATGGGGGGGGGGTTTAGGGACAGAGATGGCCTCATTTTGATGTTTTCCCTTTCACAGATTATAGAAAGAAGAAAAAAAGAGAGAAATGTTTCTATTTAAGCTTCACACAGAAGTTCTATATCTTCATAACGTGAGAAAGGACTGCCCCTATTCCTACCGATGAAACATCACATGTAAGTTTCATTGGTGAATGTGGCTGGTAATGTGTGAGAAACGTTTTAAAAGGTAATTCACTTTTTATACTATCAAATCCATGCTGATATTAATCTGACCATTCCCAATCAACGCCTTTTTTTTTAACAATTCATACAAAGGGTGTGCTATCGCAGAAAAATTTGGGTATGAAATTACCATATAATGTTGCTAATCCTATGAAAGATTGTAACTCTCCAACAATTTCTACAGCTCTTTTTTTTTTTAATCATGCAACACTGTCACTCACGTGAATGACACTCGGTGACTTAGTTTATTCTACTTCTGCTTTGAAAAATTAACATTTTGATCATTTTAAACATAAATTACTCTTTATCAAGCCCAATCACTACCTTTGCCCATCCAATACTTAACCTAGGTTATACAAAAAACCGAACATCTAAATTTTTAGATGGACACCTTCCTCCATGTTCCCCTGCATGTCGTGAGTGTCGACTAAATGGGGAGGAGCGAGGGGACTGGGAATCCCATCCTCTGTATTTTTCCCCGAAGTGTCAGAGTATTTTGCATTGACTCAGCCACTCCCCTTTTAAGGGGAAAAATGGCTCATGTATGTATGTATATACTACTTTAATTCAAACAAAAATCAAGGGTATCATTACTTATGGCTATTAGTACAAATTATATAGCTTAATAATGGGTACATATATTATACTTCTATTACTAAAATCATATTCCCTCTTATATGCAGGGTGGCTGAGTCAAAGCATGTCTACAAAGCAAAATGGAGGCGTCCTCCAACCTCAATTTCTTTTAAAAGTGTCCCCATCACTCAGTAGATAAAAATTACAGGAACTTAGCTATTTTGGGATGGTGCCTGAAAGACATCCACTGCCTCTAGTACTGGGGGAGGGGGTTTTCCTTTCTGCTGGGCTCTCTGGTCTCCTCCCAATAACATTATCCATACGTTAGAGTTTTTTCACAGTCCTATGCATGGTGAAGTAATTCATGAATTGCACTGTGATTTTCTCCCAACTTGACCACTTGTCTCTCCATTTGACTCTTCTCAATTCTCATCATTAGGACAAGCTGTTTCAGAAACTCTACAGCAGAGTCGAAGCATATGGGGCAATCTTTAATGCTGGGCACCTTTCCAACAGGGGGATGGGGTGAAGGTATAACTCACTTTGCTTCCTACATCTCGAGTTGCTCTATGTTTGGGCCAACATCACACTCAAAATCAGCTTCAGTATCACCCCCGTTGGCATCATTGCTGACTGCTGTTCCTATCCCTGATGATGCAACTTCACTACTTACTTTCAGGTGTCTTAAAGCCTCCAACAACTCAAGGATTTTGCAAGCTTTTTTCCCTCCGATATTGCTTCCAAAATGCTTTTACTCTTCTGTATAATAAATTTTTCTTCTTACAGCAAGAGATTTTATTAACATATAAATTCTTGACCCTTCGCGATGCCTCTGGCATTTGATCGTACTTAGCTGCCACCACAGATGTGTGTATATATATCTCTGCTTACACAACTTTTCGTCCACACTTCAGGCCAGGACTCAATCGTTCAGGGAGATAGATAAGCAATGACGATTAACATTTAGTTTATTTGGGTAGCCACATAGTACCTCTAAGCCACAATGCACCCACGTCTTCTTCACGTAAATGTTTTCTGCAGGGTGTTTGACTGTACTCGCTGTGCCTAACCAAAGTGCTTGATCTCTTAAAACCTCAGGTCATTCAAAACACATAAAAAGAAGTGGCAGACATGGCTTGCGCTCATGCCTCCACCAATAAGATTCAAAAGAAACTCTCACTCGGGAAGTACCCCATAACCTATAGTGTGGGTGGATGCTACACTGATGCAGGTTTTTCCGGGGATATGTAGGCCCATTCTCAACGACAGAAAGGCACATGAAAACTCCCCACCTGCACATGGGGCACCCATGGGCATGATCTATTGGTCATATATATATATATATATATATATATATATATATATATATATATATATATATATATATATATATATATATATATATATATATATATATATATATATATATATATATATATATATATATATGTATATATATATATATATATATATATATATATATATATATATATATATATATATATATATATATATATATATATATATATATATATATATATATATAGAGAGAGAGAGAGAGAGAGAGAGAGAGAGAGAGAGAGAGAGAGAGAGAGAGAGAGAGAGAGAGAGAGAGAGAGAGAGAGAGAGAGAGAGAGAGAGAAGATGAAGAAGAGCATGGACGCACGGAAACTTTTACAGCCTATATCATTATTCATAAAGTAATTTTGAGAATGTAGAGACGTTCTTAATTCCTTTTTAGTCAGTAATTATTTATGTAAGAGTTCAAAGCTAAATTACGGGAGGTAGAGGCTTAATATGTATTTATTAAAACAAAGAAAGAAAGAAAGGAAAATAATAACATGAAACTCAAAATTTTCCTCAAAAACCTAAAGTATACAGTATTGAGACGCACAAGGGACAAGAAGATCGTTACATTTTCTCTCGAAAAAAAAAGTATTGAGAAAGGAAGAGAAGGGAAAAAATCCAGAATAAATATTTTGTTTTTAAGGAGACACGAGTCCCGAAAGGTCGAGCTTTGCCTGGTAAACATCGGGAACTGTGTTGTGTAAACTGGAAGCCAAAAGCGAACGTGCTATAGACTGATTATATGTCCGCTGTTGGCGTGTGTTTGTGCATCGCTTAGGTCAACACAGCCAGCCAGCCAGCCTCTTTCTATCTTATATGAGTATCTCTATGCTTCCTCTCTTTGTTTACATTTTACGATTTTTTCAATGAGTTTAAGCAGCAGCCAGTAGATTATCCACGCGGATGAAGAGTGGAAGGGGATTCCAGCAAAAATGAATATAATTATAATGTTTTTAGGTCCCAAAATCCTTATTCCAGCTCAAAATGAAATCGTTCACAGTCAACATATTTATCATGTAGTTAGTGTGTGAAGAGTTGGGAGAATCCAGCCATGTTCTAACTAATTAAGAAATTATTCACAGGAAGATTGTATATATTATTGTAGAATGAGCTTTGAAAAATCTGATTTTTATTGCATAATATACATATACATTTACAAATAAATACATACATACATGCCCATACATGTAGGGAAATATTGTCGAGAAAAAAAAGTCTAAAAGACCTTCAAGAATTCAAAGAAGTGTTCATTAGACGATACAGAACACAGGAAGAGATGGGAAAGATCAAAAACTTGTTGGAAGAGGCAAGAAGGTTAAATGATAAAAGAAATGAAGAACAGAACAAAAATTTTCGTTACAGAGTTCTTCCAGACAAAGGGGAGATAAAGAAGATAATGACAGAAGATCAGGGGATGGGGCCTCATTAAGATTGTTATACACAAATGCTGATGGATTCGCTGGTAAAGCAGTAGAATTAAAAGATAGGATTCACAACAGTAAGGCAGATATAGTAGCAATTACAGAGACTAAGTTGAGTGAGGACATAAACAGTGTCACAGTTTTTCCTAAGGGCTTCAGAATACTAAGGGTTGAAAGATCTGAGAGGACTGGTGGAGGGATAGCACTGCTCATAAGTGAAAGGATTCAAGTTGAAGAAATAAACTTGGCTATAGAAAGTGAGTTCAAGGAATTTCTTGTTGCTCGCATAAATACTGGGTCAGAGAGCATTATAATAACTGTTGTATACAACCCACCAAGGAACCAAAATAGGATTGAAGTTTATGAGGAAAGTCATATAGGTACTATTGAAGTCATAAACTCAGTTGTTAACACGGCACAGGAAAAAAAATGTAGGATTTTGATTATGGGAGACTTTAATCATAAAGAGATAGATTGGATAAATCTTGACCCACACAGTGGTGAGGACTCATTCGGGGCAAGATTCCTAGATTGTGTACAAGGGAATTTCCTACACCAAAATGTAATGGAGCCAACAAGGACCAGGGGTGGGGATGAGCCATCACTACTTGATCTAGTGTTCACAGATAATGTGTTGGATATTGAAAAAATTGAGTATGAACCACCATTTGGAAAGAGTGACCACTGTGTGTTGTTGATGGAGTATATCATTGAAGATATTCTTCCTGAGAGTAGAGGCACTGAGGACATGAGGAGGAACTATCCGAAAGGAGATTACATCAAAATGAATGAGCTTTTTGCAGTTATTGACTGGAGAACCTTATTTTACAACAAATCTGTACAAGAAATGTATGACATCTTTTGTGAGAAATATGGGAAGATAGTAGATTGCTGCATACCTGTCACCAAAGTAGGTGTAATTCATGCCAGAGAGAAATGGTTCGATAATGGGTGTAAAAGAGCTAAGGAGTGGAGAGACAAATGCTGGAAAAGGTATAGGAGGAGAAAAAACATAAATGCCTGGCAAACCTACAAAAGAGCAAGAAATGACTACCTAAGTAAAAGGAGAGAGGCAGAGAGAGACTATGAGAGGGACATCACCAGGAAGGCTAAAGAAAATCCCAAGCTTTTCCACAGCTTTATCAGAGGAAAACTGAAGGTAAAAGAACAGGTTTTAAGGCTAAAGAGAGCGGATGGAAGTATCACTGAGACGGATGAAGAGATCTGCAAAGAATTGAACAAGGAGTTTCAGTCAGTATTTACAGTAGAAAATACCCCACCCCTTCAGATTGCAGTGATAGAAGCTCAAGGGCCGGTATTAGAGAACATCAACCTTACAGCCACAGAGGTATGCAAAGCGCTGATGGATTTAGATGTTCATAAAGCTACAGGTCCTGATGACATATCCCCTCATGTGCTTAAAAAATGCGCAAACAAAATATCAGTGGCACTAAGTATCATATTTGAGTCACTGGAGTCGGGGGAGATTCCAAGATGCTGGAAACAAGCAAATGTGATACCTATCTTCAAAAAGGGAGGGAGGGATACGGCTCTGAACTATAGAAGAGTTTCCTTGACCAGCATAGTTTGCAAAGTTATGGAGAAACTACTAAGGAAACATATCTCTCTTCACTTGGAATAATTCAACTTTTTGTCAGTGAGGCAACATGGCTTCAGAGAAGGTAGATCAACAGTAACAAACTTATTAGAATTTTATGATGAGGTAAGCCAAATCTTACAGGAAAGAGAGGGCTGGGCAGATTGCATATTCCTAGACTTCCAGAAAGCGTTTGACACTGTTCCACATGGGAGACTTATTAGGAAGCTGCAATCAATGGCTAGAATAGGTGGAAATGTTTTGGAATGGATAAAAACTTACTTAGAAGGAAGGGAACAGAGGGTTAGAGTAAGACACTCAGTGTCTGAATGGAGAAGAGTTAGTAGTGGAGTTCCACAGGGTTCAGTTTTAGGGCCACTTTTGTTCCTTGTATATGCAAATGACCTACCAGAGTCTGTAAATTCATTCATGAATATGTTTGCAGATGATGCAAAGATTGTGAAGAAAGTAAAAAACGAGAACAATGGTAGAGAACTTCAGGAGGATCTAAATAATCTGCATGAGTGGTCAGAAAAGTGGCTAATGAAATTCAATACTTCAAAATGTAAGGTAATGAGAATGGGTACAAGTGCAAGAAGGCCCAAGCTTGACTACTCGGTGGCTGGAGTACAACTTCAAGAGACAGAAAATGAGAGAGATCTAGGAGTAAACATACTGGCAGATTTGTCTCCAGAAATACATATAAATGGCATAGTAAGGGCAGCATATGCATTCTTATCAAATGTAAGGGTAGCCTTCAGGCACATGGACAAGGAAATGTTCAGAAATATTTATGTAACCTATGTGAAGCCAAAACTCGAATATGCAGCTCCATTTTGGAATCCGCACTTGAAAAAGCACATAGCTAAACTTGAAAAAGTTCAAAGACATGCCACGAAACTGGTGCCAGAAATACGCAATCTAAGTTATGATGAGAGGCTGAGGGAATTAGACTTACCATCACTCGAAGCTAGAAGAGTGAGGGGGGATATGGTGACAGTCTTTAAATTCCTTCATGGTTATGATAGAGTGGATAGGGATCGATATTTTGATATGGCTGGCTCTAGAACTAGAGGTCATAGTTTGAAGCTTCGTAAGAAAACTTCTTTGCAGGATGTAAGGAAATACTTTTTCAGTGTAAGAGTAGTTGATAATTGGAATTCACTAAGCGAGGAGGTAGTTAATGCTATCTCAATCCATAGTTTTAAGGACAGGTATGATAAGTATCACAAAGTATAAAATGGAACCGATCAGGAGACGGGAAGATACGAGCTTTGGGCTCTTTCCCGTAAACACAATTAGGTAATCACATACGCACACACACACACACACACACACATACACTCACACACAAACACACATATATAAAAGATGCATTGAAAATTATAGAACGTACTTATATGCATACATGTAAACATACACACATATATACATAAAGATGCATCTATATATATATATATATATATATATATATATATATATATATATATATATATATATATATATATATATATATATATATATATATATATATATATACATATATATATATATATATATATATATATATATATATATATATATATATATATATATATATATATATATATATATATATATATATATGTGTATGTATGTATGTATGTATGTATGTATGTATGTATGTATGTATGTATGATATATATATATATATATATATATATATATATATATATATATATATATATATATATATATATATATATATATATGTATATATATATATATATATATATATATATATATATATATATATATATATATATATATATATATATATATAAAAATAGAGTGGGGGGTTGGGGCCTGTGCCGGGTGGCGACCGCCCTATTGCTCCTCCATGACCCATTCCACCCATACGTGGGTGGAGATTTTTTGTTTTTTTTATTTATTCAGATAACTGTACATGGGAACATGTGCACATGGGCACTCCTAGTGATATTGCTGTTGATAAACATTACAATCTATTTGATTGTGTATAAATAAAATGTTAATAGAATTTGTAATTAATTTTAAATATCATAGCAAGTAATTAATAATAAAATATAGTGTAATAATTGATTGATGGCAGAAGAGAACTCTGCAATTATTAATTAAGAGTAATAATATCATGGTTTACATGTATTAATAACAGATGAGCACTCTGCAATTATTAATTAAGAGTAATATTTAAAATAATATTTTCAATAGCCCTTGTTTGAGTGCTATCATTTAAGTTACATTTCACTTTTCAACAGTACTACTGCAGACAATTTGAAGCAGATATAGAATAACAATTTTCAGCTTAGAATAATAAGTAGGTACATATACATATGTATGCATTGATTAGATGAACAATAGAAACACCACTGGGGCTTCATAGTCATACATGTCAAGGAGAAAGAGGAGAGAGAGAGAGGAGAGAGAGAGAGAGAGAGAGAGAGAGAGAGAGAGAGAGAGAGAGAGAGAGGAGAGGAGAGAGAGAGAGAGAGAGAGAGAGAGAGAGAGAGTCAAAGTCAAAGTCAAAATAGTCAAAAACTTTATTCCATCAAAAATGGCTATTACATGATAATTCATCTAATTACAAATTACAAATGTAAAATGTCAAAATAAAACAAATGAAATTTGCAAAGCACAAAATCAAAATATTTATACATTAAAATAAGCATACGTACACTTCGTCTACCCAATGGGAGGATAATAATGAGACTAAAATCACTTATTAAGTAGGTGATTTAAAAGATGAGATTTAAATGAGGGTAATGTTTGGCAGCTTCTTAAGTTTGCAGGTAAAGAGTTCCAAAGTCTCGGGCCCATTACATTTAAGGCTCTTGCCCCAATATCAGTGGAAGTTCTGGGCACGTAAAAAGAATTCTGATATCTGGTGTTGACGTTATTGATACGCACTTGATTAACTGTTGGCAATGAGAAGAGCCATTCCGGTAATATTCCATGATTTATTTTAAAAACTAAAAGACAGATATTATATATGAACTTCATGTCCATCCTTAGCCAACCCAATCTCTCAAAGAGGGGAGTCACGTGATCATATTTATGCACCCCCCCTATGGCAACTCTTGCAGCAAAATTCTGGAGCCTTTTCACTCGTAACATCTGGGTCTTAGTCGTGGAACCCCACACACTCAGACAGTAGTTGAGAATACTTAAAATCAATGTTTGTACTACAATTACCCTACAATCATGTTGTTGTTGATTGAGGTTAAAGCCAACCTTGTGTTGGCACGGGCCCTTGTTCAAAGAACGGCCCGTAGGTTAGAGGTTATACCTCTTGGTTTGTTTTATCACCTTGGTGGTTCGAAAGTTTCCAAGGTGGTGAGATGTGTGTCTATGTTGTCAAGTATTTCCTTAGCAATTTTGGCTGCATGAACTGTCGCATTGGTGTGTTGTGGTTCCATGTTTAATCCGTTCCTTAAGCTGTTTGTCTTTGGACATTCTAAAAGATAATGCAGCAGGGCCTTATCAGTTATCTTTTGACAGTGTGCACACTCTTTTCTGGGGTTCTCAATGATTTCCCAGCAGCATTTGTAGCCTAGCCTGAGTCTAGCTATCATGACAGCCAGACTCCTTGGGGTGTATTTGGATACCGGTGAGGGCTCAAGCTTTGTTGCTTCCCTGTACCACGTGGCAGAGTAGGAGCTTTTGTTGACCCAGTAGTTGTGGTTTTCCTGCTTTGATCTCTGTAGTGCCTGCTTGGTTTTTGATTTGTATTGTTGAAGACTGGGTTATATAGATTGCTGTATGCTGTGGCATAAGACGGCATCCTTGGCAAGTTGATCGGCCTTGTCATTTCCAGGGATGTTGATATGGCTGGGTATCCAGTTGATGGTTACCGGTCTTCTTTGTTCTTGATGTTGCACTAGCAGTGTTTGGACCGTGCTGATTAGGTTGATGTTTTCTTTGAACTTCTGCTGCTGTAGTGCTTGGACAGAGGAGAGTGAGTCGGTGTGTATCGTAACAGGTCCTTGTCCTTTTTCAATTGAGTTGTGCAGAGCCATTTTGATGGCAAATAACTCAGTTTGCAGAGTGGAGCAGGAGTCTGAAAGTCTCCAGGAGGCTGTAAAACTCTCCGAGTAGACTGCCGCTCCAGTTGCAGGGATACCAGCATTGACAGTACCATCTGTGTAATAGGAGACGCCTTCTGCTTGGTTGGTTTCAGCGATGGCAGCTAGAGCTGCTTCATGCAGTTGTATCTTTGAACAGGCTTTCTTACTATCAGGAAGACTAGTGGTGTTGAATTTTGCAGGGTGTGCTCTCCATGGGACTAGCGGCTTGTAGTTGGTGCAGGGCTTGTCTAAGTTTATTCTTGCCAGTTCAGATGCCATGTTGCATTTGTGAATACTTTTCAGAAGGTGGCCGGCATTGCTGTTTGGGATAGGGAGGTCAGGATGTTTGTTGAGGGCATCTTTCAGCCTTGTTTGCGTGTGGGATTTCCTTTCGGATAGCAGAGCCTTTGTTATGGAGTTGGTGTTGGAGACGTTTATCCATCTGTATAAGGGAGGTAGATTTGTTTCCATTTGTAGGTTGCACATCCTGGTCCACATAGGAGCCCCCAGCATGTAACGCATGGCGTTGTTCTGGATCACTTCAATGGTGGAGATTTGTTGTGCATTGAGGTTGGCTAGGGTTGGGGCACTGTAGGTAATCAGGGATCTAATGGTGGCTGTATAAAATTTCCTTAGGACCTGAATACCTGCTCCTTCTTGGAGAGATGTCATATATCTCATAGGGGTTAGTCTGCTGTGAGCTCTTTCTCTGAGATATGTGATCTGAGGTTTGAAGGTGAGATGCCTGTCTATGTAAACTCCTAGTTACATGAAAGTATCCACCCACTCTATGTTTCCATTGGCTAGGGTGATCGGGGCTAGTGGTACTGGAGTTTTTACGGCCATAGCTTTTGTTTTGTTTCCGTTGATTTTGAGCCCCAGCTCCTTGCTTTTCTGATGGAATAGGTCCACTGCTTTTTGAGCGCTGGCTAATCTATTGCCTCCTCTGCTGATGAAGACTACATCGTCGGCATAGATGAAGATGTCTACTCCTTGGGGTAGTTGAAGTTGAAAGAAGTTCTCCATCAGTACATTGAAAAGCAGTGGACTGAGGATGCCTCCTTGTGGGGTACCATTTTCTAATTTCTTGTAAGTTGATAGATGCCTTTGGAATTTTACTCTAGCCTCTCTGTTTCTGACATGGTTTGAGACCCAACTTAGTAGATGTCCCTTAACTCCCTTTTTTGCTAGGGAGTTCAGGATGGCTGCAGGATTAGCCAGTTCAAAAGCCTTCTCAAGATCTAAGAAGACTACAACTGCGGCCTTGTTGTTAATGCAGTTGAGGACATCCATAATGCACTGTGTGGTGCCTACATTATCTCTGTAGGCATACAAGTGAGGGTGTAAGGGGCCTATTTTGAATTTTAATCTTTTAAGCACCATTTTTTCTGCTGTTTTTTCTAAACACCTTAGTAGCGATATGGGTCGTGGATTCGTTGGGTCTTTGGGTTTTGGGATAGGCTGAATATCCTGTTGACTCCAGATTTTTGGCCACACCCTTAATAAGTAAGTGCTGTTTGTCAGATGGAGGTAGGCGGCTTCGCCTGCAGTGCCCATGTTGTTAATCATTGAGTAGGTGATGCCGTCTGCACCAGGGGCTGTGTCTTTCCCTCTATGTTTGGTGTTTCTGAGTTCTTGAGAGGTGAAAGGTGCATCTGTCTCATCTTCTAGATCGCAGGCATGATTTATGATGTCCCATCTTTGTAGCCTTAGGTCATTTTGGATTCTAATTGTGCTTGGTGGAAGTTGTTGGGTTGCTGAGCGGCTGGAAAATGTGTCTGCAAGTCTTTCAGCTTCCTCCATTGGTTTTGGATGCGTGGGTATTTTGGTTGATTTTTTTCCGGACACTCTCCTGAGCATTTGCCATAGCTCTGTGAGGTTGGTGTGCTGGTTTAGGTGGGCACACCATTCAAGCCATTTGTCAGTCCGGATTTTTGAGACAGTCTTGTGGGTGTCTGTGACCACTTCCCGAAGTACTGCTCTATTAGCATCTGTGGGTCTTTTCCTATATAGCTTCCTGACCCTATTTAATCTTTGGTTGGCTTCTTTCACTTCTTGACAGTAGTACCATGCATCTTTATATTCCCTTTTTGGTGGTTTGTGTTTTGGTATGGCATCATCGGCTGCTTTGTGGAAGGCGGAGATGAAATCTTGTGCTAGGATGTTGATGTCTTCGGGTGCAGTGTAATTTGCATGCCACTGTGTTAATGATTGCTGAAATTTTGTCCAGTTTGCCAAGTTTTGATTCCACTTGGGAGGAGGAGGTGGAATAGGTGGAAGTTTAGGCAGTTGGATGCCTGTTTGAGTGGCATAGTGATCACTCATGAGGTGAGGATGTATGCTCCAGTCAGTGTGGGGAGAGAGGGAGGAGGTTATGAAGGACAGGTCTAGTCTTCCTCCTCGTACATGTGTTGGAACCCCACTGTTTATAAGATTGATGTTGGGGAATTCGTCCAGAAGATGAGCAATATGTTCGCCGTCATCATTTATTGGCCTTATTGAGTTTAGAATTGTATGATGGGCATTGAAATCGCCACCTATGAAGGATGGCTCCTCAGCAGCAGTTGCAAAGAGCTCTCCACCCTCTAAGAGGCCGTTTATATGCTTGTATATGTTGTATATTGTTAAGTTTTGGTTTAGAAGCTGTATTCTGACAGCC
>JAXCGZ010000038.1:135000-145000 GCA_037179515.1 Halocaridina rubra
GACTGCAGGCGGTGGCACTTGTAAGCCAGAAGATCACCAGTGGCTCTCTCTCTCTCTCTCTCTCTCTCTCTCTCTCTCTCTCTCTCTCTCTCTCTCTCTCTCTCTCTTTTCAACATGTGTTATATCTCCCCCTCATATTCAGACTCTCTCTCTCTCTCTCTCTCTCTCTCTCTCTCCTCTCCTCTCTCTCTCTCTCTCTCTCTCTCTCTCTCCAGTAATAAACAGAAGACCTAAGGCTTACAACCCGTAATGTAAACAAAAGGTCGAACAGAGAGTAACCTTTTTCGCGAATGTTTAGAAGAGACTTGAAAGTGAAGCTGGTCTTTGTCTGCTTTTGTTTATATGTGTTTACTCGCGTATGACTGTTTGGGCTGTTATATAGAGAAGGGGATGCTCTCTCTCTCTCTCTCTCTCTCTCTCTCTCTCTCTCTCTCTCTCTCTCTCTCTCTCTCTCTCTCTCTCTCTCTCTCTCTCTCTCTCTCTCTCTCTCTCTCTTCTTCTTCTTCTTCTTCTTCTTTTTCACCCTTCCATTTCAGCTTTTTTAACCTTTCTTCTTTTTACTTCTTCTTCACCCATTACCCTTTTCCTTCTCCTTCTTCCTCCTTCTTCTTTCTTCTCTCTTCTGCATTCTCCCTTTATCTTCTTAATTTTCCTTCTCCCTTTTTTTCTTTTACACCCTTTTCTCCTCCTTGCTTCTTCCTTGTTCTTTTCTCTTCTTTCTTATTTTTCTTCCTCCTTCTTCTTCTTTGCCTTCTTTCTTCTTCCTTCTTCTTCTTCTTCCTTTTTCTTCCTTTCTACTGCTTAATTCATTCTTCTTCTTTCTTTCTTGATGGTTTATTTTCTTCTCTTTATTCTTTACTTCTCTTTTTTCATATCTTCTCTTCTTCCTTTTTTCCCATAATTTTTTTCTTTTCTTCTCTTCTTTCCTTTCTTCTCTTCTTTATTCTCTTTTTTCTTTTTCTTCTTTCTTGATTTTCTTCTCCTTCATATCCTTCGTTTTCTTTCTAAAGGATTAGCTCATCATGTTCATATGCAGTCTTTAATTTCTCGTTAGCCTATTTTTTTAACTAGCTTTGCCTTTGGTTTTAAATATTATCGCCCGATGGCCATCATAGCATTAACATAGGAACATATTTTTGTCCTTTCTTGCTTTGATCCTATTGAACTGTAAACTTACTGCTTTCTCCATAGACAAGGAAGAGTTGTTTTTGTTTTCCGGTATGTGCACAACACTCATGTTGGTCTGTTCATAGGTCTCCCCTAAAGTGTTCGCAAGAAAGTAAATTTCTTAGTGATCAGTGTTAGTGATCAAATGCTAATAAAGAACATTACCCATGGCCAAGAACACTGTGAAGCATTTTGAACATTAAACTTTCACTGAAAATTCAAATAGGTCCAAGATAAGCTAGCTGTTTACTGAGGAGGTTACTGCTGTGGCTGGGTACCACAGTGGGGGGATTGGGGCCTGTGACGGCTGGCGACTGCCCTATGAGTCCTCCATGACCCGTTCCACCCATCCGTGGGTGGAGAATCTAAAATAATAAATCTCCTCCTCTTCCGGCATGTGCAGGACACAAAACTTGGTAAGCTCATGGTGTCCTGCCTAAACTTATCAAAGGGAGGTAACAGAGAAACGATTCTTTAGAACGTTAACCATGGGCAAGAGAACTACTACATATCTAATAGTCTACCTAAAGAGAGAACAAATGTCATTACTACAGAAGTGGACATGCTATTCAAACAGGTTATAATGTTGGAGAGTCAAAGTGTCAGGTTATAATTGTAAACAATGGATATAAACAAGTGATTGAACAGTTTGGAAGGGGGTCCTTTACAACTGAGCAGGAATCACTAACTGCTCGTGATACTGGAAAGGTGGTATTCAGTGACTGTGCAGATATGGATGGGGGTCCTTTACGACTGGTAGTATTAAAAGGGAAATTTGGAGGTTGATCCAGTATGATCGGAGATACTAAGTTGGAATTACCTACTGCTTGGGTGATACAAAAGGTGGTTCTCAATGATAGAGCTGATTTGAATTGGGACTCTTATGACTGGGAGAATGAGAGAAGGTGTCTTACTAGTTGGTGAGAATAAGCAGAGGTCTCTCAAGACTGGGGAATTGAGAAGGAGTCCTTTGTCATTGGGAATATCAAGAGAGTCCTTATAATTGGGATAAAATGTGTGGGAGTCTCTTACTACTATAAGAATTTAGAGGGTGTTCTTACAATTGGGAATATTGAGAGGGATACCATGCATTTATGGGAGAAAGAGTGGGGGTTATCTTACGATTTGGGGAAGATGAGTGTCCCTTACAAATTGGGAAGAATGAGAGGGATTCCTTATTTTGTGGTTATAAATAAAGTTTAAAATATGTCTTACTAGATTGAAGGTCAATCTGTCGACACTGGAAATCCCGACCACTGTCTGCATTGACTCACTGTGGAGTCAGTGTTTGTAATTCAAGCTTTACCCTTCATGTAATATCTCAGTTCTATAGAATTAATTACACTGACAATTTGTTGGCTTTATTCCGTCTTAGAAGCCCAGATAGCACATTGCATCTCAGTAGTTCATGATAATCTACTTTATAAATCAGCTCAGTTAAACAGCCCAATGGATATAGACAGTTATATAAAAACGTGTTCAGTCTGTTTCTCTTTATTAAACCTATCATATATCTTCAACGAGGGAGAGCTCTATTCAAGCCACGCTAACATCAATAATAATATTTATAACCCCTCCTTTACATATAAATAAGTCTGATACATCATAATGATTGAGGTAGAATGAAAGGAGGTCTTACAATTAGGAGTATTGAGAAGAGGGCCTTCTTCATTTGAGAAGAATGAGAGATCCTAATGACTTGACGTATTGGAAAGGGTTCTTTGCAATTGAGGGGAATAGGAGGGGGTTCTTAAAAATGGGGAAGAATAGAGAGAGCCATTTAGATTTTAGGAAAATGAAAATGCCTTCTTGATTGGGAAAAGTGCGAGGGTTCCTTTACGATTAAGGAGACGTGGGATTAGGTTCAATGCATTTGGGGAAGAATGAGAAAGTCCCTATTTACTTGGGGAGAAAGAGATGGGGTCCATTACTATTTGGATGAAATAAGAGAGTATCCTTATAATTGGAGTGGATGAGTGGGGGTCCCTTACAGTTGAGTAGAGAATGAGAGGGAGTCCATGCAATTAGGGAGAATAAGTGAGGGCTTTTTATGATTGAGGAGAATGAGGGTTTTTTTTTAAGGATGAAAGAGAATAAAAGGAAGTCCATATGATTGAGGAGAATGGGTGGGAATCCCTAGTAACTGCAGAAGAATGAAAGGGCGCTTCTTACAGTTGGGGGAAGAATCAGATTATGCCCCTAGTCACTGGCTCACTGTAAAGTCAAAGTTTGTAAATCAATCTTTACTCTTTATGAAAAATCTAAGCTCTATAGAATTAAGTACACTGATGATTTGATGGCTTTTTTCAATCTCAGAAGACATTGCATCTCAGCAGTTCACAAAAAACTAGTTTGTAAATCAGTTCAATCAAACACTCCAATAGACAGTCATTATAAAACTTGGGGCATTCTTATTACATGCTCAGTTTGTTTCTCCTTAATAAACCTTTTATATATCTTCATCAAGGGAGAGTTCTATTCAGGCAATGCTACCATCAATAATAATACATGAAATCCCTTTTCTATATATAAATAAGACGGAAATGTCATTACGATTGGGGGAGCATGAAAGGGGGCCTTGCGATTAGGAGTACCGAGAGGGGGTCCTTTTAATTTGAGTAGAATGAGAAGAGTGCCTTTTGACTGGGAGTATTGAAAGGCGTTCCTTGTAATTGGAGGGAATGAGAGGGAGTTCTTAAAAATGGGGAGGAATAGAGGGATCCTTTGAGAATTAAGGAAAATGAAAATACCCCCATGATTGTGGAAATTGTGAGGGGTCCTTTGCAATTGAGGGGACAGTGAGAATGGGTCTATTGCATTTGGGGGAGAATGAAAAATTCCCTTACAATTTAGGAAGAAGGAGACAAGGTACATTACTGTTCGGGGAAAATAAGAAAGTTTCCTCATAATTGGAGGAGAATGAGTGGGGTCCCTAACAGTTTGCCAGAGAATGACAGGGAGTCCTTGCAATTAAGGAGAATAAGAGAGGATCTCTTATGATTGGGGAAAATGAGGGGGATTATTTAAGGTTGAAGGAGGATGAATGGATGTCCATATGATTGAGAAGAATGACTGGGGACCCCTTAAGATTGATGGAGAATGAAAGGGAGTTTTTTCACAGGTGGGGGGAGAATTACAGTGTGCCCCTTACAAATGAGGAAAATGTGAATGTCTCCTCACATTTCACTTAAAATAAGTTAGGTCCTTTTACAATTAGGAGAGACTAAGGGGGGTTCCTTATCATCAGGAGTATTGTGAGGGGGTCATTTGCTTTTGTAGGGGAATCAGAGTGTCCCTCATGATTGAGAGAGAGTGAGGGGTGGCCCTTACGTCTGAGCAAAAATGAGAGTGGTACGTTACCATCAAGGAGATTGTGAGGGAGTCCCATATGACTGAGGACAGGGAGAGGGAGTCTTTCGGATTGGGGGAGCATGAGAAGGTGCATTTTACGATTGAGAGAGAATAGATTAGGGTCCTCACTCTGGGGGAGAATGAAAGGTTGTCATTCTCTTTATGGACAAATGAGATAGGTTCTCTGACAATTGGGGGAGAATGCGTAGGAGTTATTTACAATTTGAGGGAAATGAGAGTCCTTGCAATTGGGGAAAAAAGAGAGTGGGCCAGTGTGATTCATAGAGGGGTCATTATGATTGTGTAATAATGAGGGAGTCCCTTACAGCTGGGAGAGCATGCCTGAGAGTCCTTTGGATTGAGGAGAATGAGAGGGGGTCCTTTATGTTTGAAAGACAATAAGAGGGGGTCACTTATGTTTAAGAGACAATGAGAGGGGGTCGCCTATGACTGGAGAAAATACCGGGGTCACTATGTTGGAGGAGAATAAGGGGGAGTCCTTTACAATTGAAGAAGAATAATAGGGGTCCCTATCATTGGGGAGAATGAGAGATGTCCCTAACAAATTGGGGAGAATGCAAAGTGTTTTACAAGTATATAGGACAGAATGAGATGAGGTCCCCTAAGTGATAGTAGTCTCAAATGACTGTGGGCAGAACAAGGGAGAATTCCATAGAATCTGGAGACAATGAGAGGAGTCATCTTACTATCTGGGATTAAATTTGAGCATTGTGAGTGCTCTCATATTATTTAAGGAGAATGAGGGGGATCCTTAAGTATTAAGGGAGAATGGTTGAGATCTTATGATTGGGAGGGAATTAGAGGGCGTGCAGGAGAAAATGAGAGGGTGTTACAGGAGAGATGGGTCATTACACATTGGGGAGAATGATAGAGGATCTATATCATTTGGAAAATTGTGAGGGGGTTCAATTGATTGAGAGAGAATGAGAGCGAAGCCCTTGCAGTTGATGGAGAATAAGAGGGAGTTCCTTACAATCGGGGGAGAATGAGGTGTCCTTACTATTTGGGCAGAAAGAGAGGGGGTCCTCATGATACTGGAAGAATAAGAGGGTCTGCTCAGGGTTAAGAGGGAATGAGAATGGTTGACTTATGACTGGGGAGAATAAGTAGGACCGTACATTTGTGGAAAATGAAAGTCGATTCCTTATAATGGGTGAAAATGAAAGCAGGGTCTAAATATTGGGAGAAATTGAAAGGGGGTTCTTGCAATTGTAGGAGAATGAGAGGGGGAGTCCATTTTGATTGGGGAACAGTAAGTGGGAGTCCCTAACAATTGTGAAATAAATGAGAGGGGTCCTTATGATTGTGGGAAACAAGAGTGGTCCATGAGGACTAAGAGAGAATAAGAGGGGTCCAATACGAATAGGGGAAATTGGAAGGGGTCCATTACGACTGAGGGAGAATGAGAGAGGTCTCTTGCCACCAGGGGAGAATGAGAAGTTTCCATTATGATTGGGTGAGAATGAGAGGGTGATCTATTACTCTACCATAGGACTCCCTTTACAATGAAAATATTTACTTTGTTATAAAGATTTAATGATGTATTCATGCATAAGTAATGATATAGGTACATGTTTAAATATATTCTTATTATATGTATGCTTTTATCTAGTTTTATCATATTTTACTCTGTACTTGATTATGTAAGTGCCTTTTATTCTGCATGTTTAATACACGATATCTTTTCATTTTCAATTATCCATATATACATACACATGACGGATAAATCACACTAAATGTTGTGTGGTGTTGGTGTTGTGACAACCTGTGTACAAATAAGGGCCTCATGGCGTGGTTTTGATGCTATTTTTGTTGTTGTTTAAGAGGTTAGGTAGAGGGCAAAAGACCTCACTAGAGATATGCCCAGATTTCTGCAGGGGAACCTGCATCATTGTAGCTGCCTTCCCACACCAGATATTTTGGGGTATTACCTCAAGTGGATTTTTTTTGAATTTTTGAACTTCATTAGTATAAGCAGGTCACTACAGCCATTCCCACCTCCTCTTTGTTGTGTACCCTGAACGATCTGAGGTGCGAAAGGGGGAACACAGTGGTAAGTTGCAGAGTATCGAGATAGGATTTCCTGTCATAATAACGTAAATTGAACGAGGCCATTGAGGCCTAAAGGAACTTTGTTGCCTCCATATAAATTAAGTGTTAAATAACAGTGCTTATTTCTTCACCTACAATTAAATCTTTGGCTGAGGTGCAGATATATACTTCATTGATAGCAGCAGTATATATACACTTCATTGGTGGCAGTTGATTATGACACCACGTCAGAAGCATTATGAAGACAAGTTGTTATATGCCAGTGGAAACTTGTGGGCAAGAAGAAAAATGCAGGATACAGACGAGTACAAAGCAACTTTTGAAGCACTGCCGGAGGAAGAAAAAGTCCGCAGAATCCTCGAGTTGGAGGAGGCTGTAAAACACCTGAAAGCAAGCAGTGAGGCTGCATTATAGAAGAAAAGAAAAGAAATCAGCAGTGATGCCAATGGAGATGACAAGGAAGCAGACATCGAGAGTGATGTCTCTTAGAAAGAAGGGGTCACACGGGCGAGATAGGAATGTATATGCTTATTCCCATGCCATTGTACAGTGGTAACGCGCTGGCCTCACATTCGCGAGGTCACCACATCGGTTCCCGTTCAGGACCGAGAGTTTAAGCTGTTTACTGGGAAGGTTACCCTGTGACTTGACACCACAGTGAGGGGTTGGGGCTTGTACCGGCTGACGACCGCCAGAGCAGGGGCGATGCCTCTGATAGGAGGGCTAAAACCACAAACTTTAACTTTTTTAGTGTATGTGGATTAACCACTAGATTTTTTCTCCAATTGTGTACATATTATTCATGCGGAGCTGACAGGGGTTAGCATAAACCATTATGTTCCTGGAACTTGCTTGACACGAATAAGTGAAAAACTTTATCTCTATTTTCGTAAGTTAATATTGCATTAAGAGCATCTTCTGCTATTCTATTGAAACTATATTTAGTTAAATAAATAATGATTGATTTGCAAAATTTATTTTACAAAAGTACATGATGATGAAACTTACAATGATTTCATATAAGGCAAGGGTTAATAACAACAACGACGAAAACAACAACAACATCAACAATAACAACAACAATTACAACAACAACATCAACAATAACAACAACAACAATAATAATAATAATAATAATAATAATAATAATAATAATAATAATAATAATAATAATAATAATAATAATAATAATAATAATAATAATAATAATAATAATAATAATAAATAAATCCCCGCATTCAGATATCTTAATCTCAAATGCATTCAAAAATCTCATTCCCGGCTGACATGCTAATTTCATTCTAAGTTAACACACCCTCAAAGGTTAAGGTCACACAAGGGCGAACTATGCGTTCTTTCAGCCAATTCTGATTGGCATATTTAATTATACTATTATATATGAACTATCCACTAATGATGGATGAACTATCTTTCAAGTTTTTTGAAAGGTGTGATGAAATTTATTTTTCCTATCTCTCTCTCTCTCTCTCTCTCTCTCTCTCTCTCTCTCTCTCTCTCTCTCTCTCTCTCTCTCTCTCTCTCTCTCTCTCTCTCTCTCTCTCTCTTTCTCTATCTATCTATCTATCTATCTATCTATCTATCTATAAATCTATCTATCTATCTATCTATCTATCTATCTATCTATCTATCTATCTATCTATCTATCTATATATATATATATATATATATATATATATATATATATATATATATATATATATATATATATATTTACATATATATCATATATATATATATATATATATATATATATATATATATATATATATATATATATATATATATATATATATATATATATATATATATATATATATATATATATATATATATATATATATATATATTTACATATATATATACATACATACATATATATATATATATATATATATATATATATATATATATATATATATATATATATATATATATATATATATAATACATATATATATGTAAATATATATATATATATATATATATATATATATATATATATATATATATATATATATATATATATATATATATATATTTACATATATATATATATATATATATATATATATATATATATATATATATATATATATATATATATATGTATGTATGTATATATATATTTTTTTCTCAAACACACAATACTACATGCACACTCGCACACGCGCATACACACAAGCACACATATGGAGAGAGAGAGAGAGAGAGAGAGAGAGAGAGAGAGAGAGAGAGAGAGAGAGAGAGAGAGAGAGAGAGAGAGAGAGAGAGAGAGAGAGAGAGAGAGAGAGAGAGAGAGAATTAGGCTCTCTTATCTACAGTGCAAAGGAAAAAACCAGAGAGCTAATCTCAATGTCTCATATTTGCCAAAGGTTTTGCTTAGGGAATCTGTCGGTATTACTTTTTTTCATTTTTTATTTTTTCTTAACTTCACCAAAGATTTTTTTGACGTGGGGAGTGACGCATGGCTCAACCCCATGGATGCCCCATGTGCAGGCTAAAGTTCTTACGTGTTTTTCTCTGTTATAATAACCAAGCCTGGAAATTGGCGAGGAAGTCTGCAGTGCTTAGCTGCCCCCACACCATAGGTTGTGGGGGTGTTCTCCCTTTTCTGAAAGCCTATTGATGGAGACATGGCCAAGTGCTTGACCCGTGGTGATAAAAAGTGTCAAACAGCTTGGTAGGGAAGCAGAGTATATTTGGGGCCCATACAGACAACATTACGTTAAGGGGACGGGGGCATTGAGACTTAGTGGAACTCTGTAGCTTCTAATTAAATTAAGTGTTTAGTATCTTCTCATTTCAATTATCACCTTGCACGATTGAGCCCTGGCCTGGAGTGTAGTCATAATTATCACCATTATGCTGGTACCACTTGTGAGGAGAAGGGAGTTGAATGGCTTTTACGTGATTCCAAAGTCCATGTAACCTGCTGTAACTGCTAACATCAAATATGAATTTGTAATGTCTTGTCTCAGTGGAAGAAGGAAGACTTCCTTCACTTTGATCCAAATTACGAATTTTCCGTCTGTATCATTAGACATAAGATGTCTTAAGTATCAGAATGACAGGCTCTGGGCAATGAGTGTGGAAGAGAATGAAAATAAAGAAAGATATCAACATGAGTGTTGGGTTCCAGGTTGCTTTGGAATATGTTCTGTTTAACTGTTGAGTACCTCTTGTAGGCAATCAAGGAAGAGGGGCAGAATTAGATGGGAACTTCATTCATTAAAGAGCTATGGGGGAAAACGTGATTCTGTTCTTGAAGGAGTGTAGAAATGTACTGAACTTGGAGAACTGTACTTTCTCCACTACAGTGCTCCATGCTATCTTACGAATCTCACGCCATATCTGATGAAGGACTCTGGAATTGATTTTTTTAATTGAA
>JAXCGZ010000038.1:150000-180000 GCA_037179515.1 Halocaridina rubra
AAAATTCGTCACATACTGCTGGGTCAACTTAGATCAAAGATCACTAGTGTCTACAGAAGGAATAAATACCGGAAGAACTATTTGACCCCTCATCATCCGGAAAAATATTATATATATATATATATATATATATATATATATATATATATATATATATATATATATATATATATATATATATATATATATATATATATATATATATGTATATATATCTCATTTCTTTAGTATGATTATGCGTGCCTTATTTACATTAGTTGTATTTTTGTCTAACTTAAATTGCTGTTTATCTCTTGATAAAATATATTTATTTAGTTATTTATATATTGCCTTATTTATATATAATGCCATATTCCTCCCTGGTGCTGGAAGCACTTCATAAACACAATTCTTTTTCATATGTCAAGACATTTTTAATAACTTAATGAAAATCTTTTAAAAATAAGTTTCATTTTCATATATTTCCTATTATCATCTGTAAAGTATGAGTTTTTTTCTCATGCAATTTCTTTGTCAATACATCTTTTCCCACTTTTCAGCTGGGTCGATGTTTCTGACAGATTTCCTCCACCTAGCTCGTTATTCACATTCTGGCAATTACTTTACTCTAGAATCCTTCCTTCCCACATTTCCACTTTGTGTGGGGTTGATGTTCTTAACAACCCTCCTCCACCTAGTCCGGCCACCCATTGTCCCTTGACAGCTGTTTTAATCATAAGTACTTTCTCATCCCTTTTCCCACTTCTATGTGGGGTCGATGTGTCTAACAGCTCTCCTCCATGTCGTTCTCTGGTAGCAATTTTTTCTTTGAATTTCTTCCTTACCTTTTCTCCCACTTTTATGGCTGGTTGATGTTTCTTCACAATTTATATTCATGTTATGGTTGCTATTTCATATACGGCATAACCTGTTTCAAAATAAGTTTGTTTACCACCTCTTCCAAAAACATCAATTATGTCTTGCCTTGAGCAGAGGTAATTCCAACTCTTTCCGTCTTACCTTGTAATTTAACTATATTTGGTAAACATATACATGGCTACATGATTTTCTTACTTTAGTTAAGGTTCTCCGTGAAAGTTCCTCTGCAGCATTTTATTTTATGATGGAAAGTAACTGTTCGACGTAGGGAAAAATATTCTCTGCAAAATAACTATAAGATGTATAAAGAAACTGTCTTTGGGTAATTTCTTCTTATCAGAAAAACGCTAATATTGGGCACGAGGATGGGTGAGTTAAGCTGAACATTTGCTCTCTCTCTAGTCTTATGTTAGTTGTTTGTGTTACCTCTGGCTAGCACAGTGGTAACGCGCTACACAAGGTCGAGAGATCGGTTCCCGTCCAAGACCGAGAGTTTAAACTGTTTACTGGCAGGTTACTGCTGTGGCTTGCACCACAGTGGTGGGTTGGAGTTTACCCCGGCTGACGAATACTCATTGTATAATGGAAATAAAGGTTTTTTATTATTATTATTCTTATTCTTCTTCTTCTTATTATTATTATTATCATTATTATTATTATTATTATTATTATTATTATTATTATTATTATTATTATTATTTTTATTATTATTATTATTATTATTATTATTATTATTATTATTATTATTATTATTATTATTATTATTATTATTACTATTACTTGCTTCAAAAGGATAAGGATTACACATTTTTGGCATTAATGTAGCACTGTTTACACAACACAATGTAAATATTTCTAAAACGTACGTACTCAGTACATTTTATTCTTCTTTTGTCACACTCTTGGGCACTCTAAGAGCTCTTAAAGAGATTTGTCTTTAACATTTATAACATCTATAATGACCTTTAATCCACAACACAAAGCTAAATTACATGAAAATACATACGCATTACATGATGGGTAGTCACCGTGGCTCAAGCGGTAGCGTCCGCGACTCTGAGGCGTCAGGTCGAGGGTTCTCGCCCTGTCATGGTCTGAGGTTAGCAAGGGCATGCACTCAGGGTAATGATTACATCTGCCAAAACAAGTCCTTAGCAAGAAGGCAACCGTCCTAGCCCTTGTTAGGAAAGGGAGTCCGTGACGTAAAACCGGTACAACAACAACAACAACAACAACAACAACAACAACATACGCATTACATGATATGTAACAGCTATCAGAGCAACATGACAAATACACATACGCTTAACTGTTACAAGTATACAGCAAGATTCCATACACATTTTCTCTGTGATCCTTTTCAGAGAGATATGGCTTATATACTTATTTTATATTGCATACAAGTACAGAGAGAAAGAGAGCTTCCATATATAGAGACATTAGATTCATCCCATAATGAGCATTTGAAACCTGTCCTCATTACAAATGTTCCTCTCTGGTTGTCTTCATTAATCATGCCCTTAATTGACTTAAGGTCTGTGTTGTAGTTCTCCATCATTACTAATTATAGGTACCCCCAAAGAGTGTATTGCGTCATAGAGGCGCCTGAAAGGGTTATTAATTTCATGGACTGAATGTCTTGAAATCTTCTACATGTTGAATTGCTGATCTTCATGCAATAATAATAATAATAATAATAATAATAATAATAATAATAATAATAATAATAATAATAATAATAATAATAATAATAATAATAATAATAATATCAGCTGAAGCAGTTGCTTAGAATATATATATATATATATATATATATATATATATATATATATATATATATATATATATATATATATATATATATATATTAACTTGTTTTTTCTAGTTTATGGAGTATCATTACATAAAAATTTTAGGAAATAATTTCTTCTATGAAAAAAAATGATAGTCAACCTGTCAGTATAGTTAAATTACACACAACCTAGTACTTATATGCTCTCTTGAGTTCATTCTTTGTATACAAGAATCATGGAAAGATTGAAGTAAAAAGGACGAGAGATAGGCAGAGAGACACAAGGTGCTGGAGACAGCTTCCAGGAACTGGAAATAGAACACCAGTGATATTATCCACTTGATACGAAACAGGAGTTCATGTGGTCCATGAAGGCCAAAGCTCTAGCTAAGCCTGGCATTTGATGATAATAATGAACAAATTAAATATTGACTTTCATTGCATATATATTAATGCAGTTCTAATAATCCTGGACTTTAATTTGCAATATTTACAGACTTTAACGCCACCTTTGAGATAACCAAACATGTTTGTATAGTCTGTAATGTAGTCACCGTGGCTCAAACGGTAGCGTCCGCGACTCTGAGGCGTCAGGTCGAGGGTTTGCGCCCTGTCACGGTCTGAGGTTAGCAAGGGCATGCACTCAGGGTAACAATTGCATCTTCCAAAAGAAGTCCTTCGCAAGAAAGCAACCGTCCTAGCCCATGGTTGAAAAGGGAGTCCGTGACGTAAAACCGGTTTGTATAGTCTGTAATCTTCTCTTGCAATCTCATAGACTTGTAAAGTATGAGAGATGTCGTAATTATTTCAGAGGTAGAGATTCCATTTATGGAGATCTAATCATTTCTAAGTTTGGGTTGCATTTTTGCAGATATTATTGCTGTTTATTGCATGGCCTATTTTTTTCAAAATATTTTTGCTGTTGCTATAATACAGACCTAGTAAATTGTGATAAGTGTAACTTTTCATAATATAGCGTTTCTTTAGTTTTGGTTTTCGTGTATTCAATATTTAATGAAAATTATGGCATGTAAAGATTCGATTTAAATAAAAAAACTCGACTGATCAGAATGTGTACATTTAGATATTTAAAAAAAAAATCCACCACTTATACACTTTAAATGGCATATTTTCAAGAAGAACGTTGACAAAACATATATATATATATATATATATATATATATATATATATATATATATATATATATATATATATATAGGTGCATGTGCATGCATGCATATGTATATATACCTACTTATTACTCTAACCTGAAAATTTTTATTCTATATCTGCTTCAAATTGCTTGTGGTGGTTCTGTGGTAAAGTGGAGATTTAACTTGAATAATAGCACTCAACAAGGGTTATTGAAAATTATTGTGACAAATATTACTCTTAATCAATAATCGCAGAGTGCTCTTCTGCCATTAATACATGTAAACCATAATATATTACTCTTAATTAATAATCACAGAGAGCTCTTCTACCATCAATCAATTATTACACTATATTTTATTCTTAATTACTTGCTACGATATTTAAAATGAATTGCAAATTCTATTAATATTTGATTTATACATAACCAAATATATATTGTAATGTTTAACAACTGCAATATCACTGGGAGTGCCCATTTGCACGTCCCCAAGTACAGTTATCTGAATAAAAAAAAGAGAAGAATATGTGCCCTGGAGTCTGATTCACTCCTATCGCTTCATCTTTTCATCTTCACCTCTGTGTCTTTTTCTTCCTTCTTGTGGCATTCTTTTTGATGGACAGTTTCCTTGATAATGAAAATGTTGACACCATCAGTTATGTTATATGACCTCGCATGAGAAACTTGACCTCTTCGCTAGTGGAAGTAGAGCCAGATTAATCTTAATCTCTCGTCTTCTGATTTCTGCAATTTATCTTCTTCTTCTTCTTCTTCTTCTTCTTCTTCTTCTTCTTCTTCTTCTTCTTCTTCTTCTTCTTCTTCTTCTTCTTCTCTTTCGGATTGGTCTGCATTAATTTGTTCTATCTTTATGCCGGTGTTGGTACTTGTTCCATATGACGCATGAGTTTTGGACTTCCACTTGAACTCACACTTTATAAGATGACTGGGTTATCTCGCCGCTTGTCATCACTGACGTAGGGCTTTTCCTCCTACGTTTATAGTTACTTTAATTATTATGGTAGCGTGGTCACAAGTTAATAAGTGCTAGTGCCTGAAGGGTACAAGGTAAGAATGGACAATTAAGGTAACGTGGTCACAAGGCAAGAATGGACAAGCAGTAGTTCCTTTACTTATATTTATTCTAGAGTACAACACAACCGATGACGCCTCAAATGCCCCCACCCTATGACTTTCACAATCTATGATCTATTCGTGCCCCTGGCTATATCTAACTAACTGTCTCTGCCCTGGGTGGCTCTTTAAATACCCCCAGGGGCAGGGCGTGGCTTAACATCCAATTCTCCAATGAAATCAGTCAGATCTAATCCTAGCTAATCAGCGCCAGGTTCAAAGTGGAATCCCACCTACTTCCGGGGAGGGGTTATTGGGCATCTTCTCCTGGGCGTGGACCTGCGTACGAAACACCTGTTTATATGTGTTGCGGTTTAGGAAATGGCTAGCTTCCTGTCCTTTCTCGCCCTTCTCGATGCCAGGCCCATAAGTCTCACGGTTCCGGTCATATATTTCCTTGGCACTTTCTACAAACATTGTAATAAAATATCCGTGCCCTCGACCAACCGTTTCCGCTCAGGAAGTCATACGACATCCCTCCCAACCAAAACTGAAATATCTCTTATTTCAGTCGAAGCATGGACTAGTTTTCCGGGAGCTCTTGGACATATCCTAGCTAACATTAGTTTACAATAGAAATGGGGCCGAATTATTTAAGCTATTTTCTAAGAATTCCTATACAAATTACACAAACATAACATATAGAGTACCTTTACAGACAACTAGAGCATGCAGGGTCTATGTCCTTGTTGGAAATCTGAAATACAAACATATTCTTATCTCTAAAAACAACATAATTCCAGTGTGAAACTAATATTAAACATTAATTAAGATCAAAAAGTCAGTTTAAATCAAAACATTAATTCATCTACTTCTCTCGTTTCTTTAAAAGACAAAATTGAGTTAATTACAGTAGGATCATGACTCATTTAGAACATTAGCAAACAATTAAGTAGAGTATTAGCGTGTATAAACAGGTAAAATGCAATAGATTACAACATCAACAGTAATTTCTATAAGAGACCCTACCGTCATAAGTTCTATTCCTAGCATTATTAGGGGCATTGATTTGTCTTAAAATTAAGCCTTAAAAACTACTCCTGAAACAAAACATGTTTGACTGTGTGTAAAGTCAAAATATTTATCGGTTTTTATATGCAATTACTATTCAGAGACCATTTAACATAAAAACTCAATGAATCTAAGGATTAAATCATAATTCAAATAATAAGAATGCTAAAACAAAACACTAATATTATTTAAGCAGAAAATAACTTATTAGTCTTAGTTCACATCATACACTTTATCAATGACACTTACTCAACACTATATTTAAGGGAGACTCTGAGTTTGCGCTTAAAATTTTCTTAAAGCTAGCAAAACAAAAAAATAAACATAAAAATAAAAATATTTTGTCTCCCCTTTTTTTTTTTTCTTTTTAAAATACCCTTCTTTCTCTTTTCACTAAAGTTCGGACAGGTATAGGGATCATTTTTCTTTCTCATTTACGTGGCTTTTAAAGGTATTATTTAAAATATTTTAAAATATTTCTGCGTTTCTTTTCCTCTCTTTTTACTACCGTTATGACTCGTAGGGGGATCTCCTTGTTTCTGGGATTTCATCAAGATTACCTGGGTGTTTTAAAGTAGTTTAAAATTTTTATTCTTTTAGGACTGTCCTCCCTGTCCTGGACGACTTTCGTTTTCTCTGTCCCTTGCTCATGAATTCTTGCTAGGTGCGATTCCCCTGTTTCTCTCGGGGACTCTTACGCTTTCACATCCCCCGCCCGTCCTCGCTGCAGGCCCAGGTTTGTTGCCATAACCCTGTTTCTTGGTTAGGCAGAGCAAAAAGGACCAGGAAGGGGCCCCACCTCTCGCGAATCCTTCCAGCCCGGCTTTCTCGTCCTGCCCTCGGCCGATCTTGACTAAGACCTCCCACGCAGGAGACCTGCAACGTCACAGCGGTTCTCTTCCTTTACGGCCCTCGCACGTACCTTCGAAGTAGATCTCAGGATGAAAGTTTGAACCTATATCACTACTACAGTTGTAAGAAAGGTTCCCTATGACTTCAGGGTACCAACAATGGCCATACATTGGTAATCGAGGCTATACTGTGCCTCCCCTGCAACTGCAAGTGATTGCAATCTCTATTCAATGGGCATTAGGGACTCGTCTGACGGACAAAATCTAAAGACTTTTAGAACTTGCAGGTCGGGGCTGCCTAGGAATAGGGTGGTGATGGAAGGTATGTGTCTACACAACTAGATTATTATTCCAAGATACTTAGGACTTAGCAACTGCTACATAGCATTACTCTACTATAAATGTCAAAAAGAATAATCACTGAATACTGAGAAAAGCCACTAAAGAAACATTCTTATTAGCGGTGGCTACAGTAACATCAAGTATGAATTCAGATAAAAGATACAAATCATCAAGTTACTGCTGATTTCATTTCAAAAATAATAATTAGCAACAGGCCATTGAGAGATAGCAACGATATCAGTCAACATAATAACATTACTAATAATCATGATCTAAAAATAAGAATAATAAACAATAAAAATAAATATACTAAATCAAAAATATCAATATATATACAATGGAGGCTGGCATTCAGAAGTAAGAACAGAGTTCTATACTTATATTTCATAGTGATGCTTATTCTAACACAGTCTCCTTTAATATTCAAATTCCCGCTGTCATAATCAATGTATATATATATAGCATAAGTGGCAACTTGCTGGCTCCACAATTTGTCAATGGGAGTTCTATCTATTCTCTAAACAGTTGCGACATGTGGCAAAAATATTTTAGGCAAATGGCGGTACTACCGATATCTTATCAGTATTTATGCAATAACAGCATGCAATAATCTATCAACTGAAATAAGATGTAAGCATAATTATCGCCTAGCTTCGCTGGAATAAAAACAAAAAAGGAAAAATCAAAGACGGCAACGTTCTGTTAGCAGCAGGAGAGGCCTCTGTCCGTTTCAGAGTCGAGTGAAAGGTAGGAGAGAGAGAGAGAGAGAGAGAGAGAGAGAGAGAGTGACCTTGAAATACGCTGCGGTTTTTTCACTCACAAGTCAGCTGAGCTGGGCCTCTGTCTTTTACTTGTACTGAAAAATAAAAAATTGTCGCAGAGTATCTCTAATAATAAAAATAAACAAATGAACGTGAACAACGTTAGCAATGACTATCGATAGAGTCTTACGTTTATTGTCAGCGGCTATTCTCATTCCTGATTAAAAAAAACGAAAGCAAAAAGAACTTAGTGTACAACTGCAAAACTGTCGAAGCATAAATCCATTCCTCTCTGTTTAATCTTGATAAGGACTTTACTGTAACGGCATACACATCCTTGTCTATAATGACAATCTCTCTCTTTTCATGCTATAAATCAGAGGGTTAAGTCGAAGCGCACCCACTCTGATTAAAATCATATGTGACACTATCCCTACTACTATCAACAAAAGTACAAATATCCCTTTCGTAACAACTTCTTAAAAAGGACTTAAGTGTCATTAATTTTAACTTTAAAACTCAGCAAATAATCTCTAATAATCTCAATTATCTTTAATTAGCCCGATTGTAATCTAAAATTCATGAAAATGCTAGGGATTAACCATGGTTATCTCTGGATAATCTTTTCAGAATCCTTTAAGTAAGATTTTAAAGATTTCTTCAATACAAAAAGAACTATAACAAAAACGGGTATCTAAGAATATAAAAAGTCTATCTCTGTGTATGCAATAATAAAAACAAAAGTATATCTCATTATCAACAGTAAGGAATACATTTTGCTTAAACTTCAAAATCTCGTACGGAGTTGTACATAAACAATTCAAACATAAAATATATATCTTCTTTTACTATCTCGAATTTGACTTATATCTGCTCTCTCAAATACGGGATACAGCTGTGTAACATTCTCGTTGTCATTTCGTGTCAGCTCTCACTCTTTCTTTATGACCAAGCCGAAATAATTTTGATAAAACATTATCATGGCTAAAACTCGCAAAGTTTTACTTTATCAATCTAACATATCTCTTCAGACAAATAATGTATATACTGCAGCTAGCAAAGAAAATAAAGAATCATTCATAGATTCACGTCCTTTATCACGTAACATCTATCTTGGAATCTCTTGGAAATCGAATAATAATCTCAATGGCGGAGTAGGGGACAAAACAAAAATAAAACAAACTCGGCATTTCAACCATATCTGGGCAGGTGGAGAATTACCTTCTCATCCATATCTCTCACTAGATATTGCAACAGCGCATCACCTCCCATAAATACACTCTGATATGGCATGCAGAAGGACCTGGCGGAGCAGGGGAACGATCCTCGCAGACTCCCCAATCATGCTTCCTAACGGTGCTTTCCGCGATTTCACCCCCTAGAGCAACCCCCCATTATACCCCCAGTCATTCATACTCCTTCGCTATCACATTCGCTATATCACTTTCAAGACAATCATTCCCGTTCTGTAAAATTCCCTTATCTCTCTGAAGGAGATTAAAGGTGAAATCTCGGCTGAGCCGTGCGGTCACAGACCTCCTCACCAGTCCTGAATAAACAAACATTCTACTCCCTTGAAGCTACGTTTGGGTGACACTGAAAAACCTTCCCTATTCTAGGACAGCACAAACTACTCTAATTTACTGTTACTTTCACCTGCACAGCGTGAAAATAAAACAAACTCATCTCTAACTAATATCACGAAATTTCTTATTCTTCAAAAAAAACATGCCACACACGTATCGTAAGACTAATTCCTTCATCCTAACACAAAAAGAACGATCTGTCGTTTATGTCCTTCCCTCGCTAAAACATTACTCCCCCGGAGAAAATAACAAAACAAAAAAAAAAAAAAAAAAGAAAGAACCTTGAAAACAGGCGCAATCTTGACACTCGATTTCTTACGCTTTAAGAAATTAACATAACAATGATTTTACACGTACTTTAAAATATCAAAACTCCGTACAATTACTACAGATTCACAATAACGAGGTTGGGAGATCGAATGGTCACTTCCGCATTCCTTTCTCGAAAACCACACGTGGTTTATGAACTCTCAAAAGCAGATGCACGTATATTTCTCACTATAATTCTTACGCTTTAGAAATTAATGTACTGTAACAGTGATTTCACGTGCATTAAATTTTTCAATTAAAAATCGATACATTCGCGTTTTTTAAAATTCAATCTAAGCATTAATACAAATAAATGGAACGCACTTCCAACGCAAATTCTTTATATTACTCAAATTATAACAAAAACGGAGTTTATTACTGCTTATAGCTATTAGTACAAATTATCCATGTTAGTAATGGGTACAGAAATTCTACTTTTATCAACTTATTAAGCGCCACACCCCTTATAAGCGGGTTGGCTGAGTCAAAGCATAACTACAAGATAAAATGGCGGCGTCCACCGACCTCAGTTTCTTTTACTAATTGTCCCATTACTCACTGGATACAGATCACAAGTACTTAGCTTATTTTAAGGAGGTGGTCCTGAAAAACTTCATGACAGAAGGCAAGGAAGGATCGGGTTTTCCTTCTTCTCTTCGCGTAAAATCGTCGAATCGCCGTCTTCTTGGTCGGATCCGGCAACTTATACCTCTTGTAATGGGCATTTTCACTCAATGCTCCGGTCACACTTCGGCTTACTAAGAAATATCTTAAAAATAGTTCCTTCCAAGTTTTATAATATTTTCTATCTGAGCGCTCGTCACTTCTCATCCGCAGACCCAAGTATTTCAGGAAGTCGGTCGCGGGAATTATGGACGGACAGTCGCAGTCTTTTATATTTGCGCCGTTGAGGTATAAAAATGAATTCTTGACTCGAGGCGTCTTTACAACCAGGGCACAGGGTGGGGGCTTGGCCGGCTGCGTTCCCGGTGTCACCACGGGGTTCGGAGCGGCAGGCTGTTCGTCGATGTTTGAGGCGTCGGCGTCGGCCAAGTTCCTTCTCGACGGAGCGGCGTCGGCGCGTGCTTGTAGGCGCCGCACTTGCTCCTCCAGTTCGAGAATTCTCCGGTGTTTGGCCTCGTCACTCATTTCTTGAATTGGGAGATGTTGGATTTCTGCTTTTGCCATTCTTATTTTCTTTTCTTTGCACTGGTTTCTTCTGATATGAGAGTCTCTTTGTATGTATTCCAGGCGTGATGATCCGTACCGCACTGCCACCACTGACGCATGAGTTTTGGACTTCCACTTGAACTCACACTTTATAAGATGACTGGGTTATCTCGCCGCTTGTCATCACTGACGTAGGGCTTTTCCTCCTACGTTTATAGTTACTTTAATTATTATGGTAGCGTGGTCACAAGTTAATAAGTGCTAGTGCCTGAAGGGTACAAGGTAAGAATGGACAATTAAGGTAACGTGGTCACAAGGCAAGAATGGACAAGCAGTAGTTCCTTTACTTATATTTATTCTAGAGTACAACACAACCGATGACGCCTCAAATGCCCCCACCCTATGACTTTCACAATCTATGATCTATTCGTGCCCCTGGCTATATCTAACTAACTGTCTCTGCCCTGGGTGGCTCTTTAAATACCCCCAGGGGCAGGGCGTGGCTTAACATCCAATTCTCCAATGAAATCAGTCAGATCTAATCCTAGCTAATCAGCGCCAGGTTCAAAGTGGAATCCCACCTACTTCCGGGGAGGGGTTATTGGGCATCTTCTCCTGGGCGTGGACCTGCGTACGAAACACCTGTTTATATGTGTTGCGGTTTAGGAAATGGCTAGCTTCCTGTCCTTTCTCGCCCTTCTCGATGCCAGGCCCATAAGTCTCACGGTTCCGGTCATATATTTCCTTGGCACTTTCTACAAACATTGTAATAAAATATCCGTGCCCTCGACCAACCGTTTCCGCTCAGGAAGTCATACGACACATAAGCTCATGATTATTATTATTATTATTATTATTATTATTATTATTATTATTATTATTATTATTATTATTATTATTATTATTATTATTATTATTATTATTATTATTATTATTATTATTATTACTATTATCATTTTTATTATTATTATTATTATTATTATTATTATTATTATTATTATTATTATTATTATTATTATTATCATTATTATTATTATTATTATTATTATATATTAAATAAGACTTAACTCCTAAATTACTCTGATATTCTGCAACAACAAAGACAGTTCTTGACGCAAACCCCTTCTGTTAAGTAAGTACTGAGAGAGTACTTATAAGTGTTTGCAGCTAAACAAACGTTTTGCTTTGAAAAAAACACACACACACATACACATACACACACACACACACACACACACACATGCACTCACACACACACACACACACACACACAAGGTATTTACAGAGTGGATAGGGATCGATATTTTGACATGGCTGGCTCTAGAACTAGAGTTCATAGTCTGAAACTACCTAAAAAATTTCTTTGCAGGACATAAGAAGTACTCTTTTTTATTCTAAAAATAGTTGATGATTGAAGTTCGCTAAACGACGAGGTAGTTAATGCTAACTCTACTCATAGTATTAGGAGCAAATATGATAAATATCGTTGAGTATAAAACTGGAACTGACCAGCAGACGGGGAGTTGCTAGCAGAGACCTCTTTCTTGTAAGCACAATTATGTTATTCGTTCCGGTTTTACGTCACGGACTCCCATTTCTACCAAGGGCTAGGACGGTTGCCTTCTTGCGAAAGACGTTTTGGCATTTGTAATCGTTACCAAGAGTGCATGCCCTTGCTAATCTCAGACCGTGACAGTTAGGTAATTACACACACACAGCTCAATTAGTTTGAAGATTCTGTGCTGGTTATACTGAAGTACTTGGTAAGCATGTAGTAGGTTGGCCCTTGGCTCCAGCCACCCGTTGCAATACTATTGTTGAAGGGTCTTGTGGACTTACATAAGACTGTCCAGGTTCGATGTTATGTTTTCCTTCAGCATGTCTTATTAGCCCTTCACATCTGACAAGTCACAATACACTCCCCATTTCTGTTTCTCTCTATGTTTTCTTCGTGCCCAGGCCCGACGAGGGTAGATTTATTTATTTAGTTTTTTTTTGACCCGTCGTGGCATCAAAATCATAAAATTAAAAAGCATAAGCCCAGTTGACAAGTAGAATTCGTTAAGTGAGAATATAGTAATTGCTAAATTAATCCAATGCCTAATGGATGGATATGATGTGTTAGTGAGAAAAAGTGAAACTTAACATAAGACAGGGAGTTACTAGGTTAGGGCTTTTCCCTAGACCACAATTCAGTTAAAACTGTTAGATTAATACATACAAACATCCGGACGTACACATATACTCCCACACACACACAAGTACACAGACACACACACACACACACACACACACACACATACACACACACACACACACACACACACATATATATATATATATATATATATATATATATATATATATATATATATATATATATATATATATATATATATATATATATATATATATATATATATATATATATATATATATATATATATATATATATATATATATATATATATATATATATATATATATATATATATATATATATATATATATATATATATATATATATATATATATATATATATATATATATATATATATATATATATATATATATATATATATATATATATATATATATATATATATATATATATATATATATATATATATATATATATATATATATATATATATATATATATATATATATATATATATATATATATATATATATATATATATATATATATATATATATATATATATATATATATATATATATATATATATATATATATATATATATATATATATATATATATATATATATATATATATATATATATATATGCATATACATACATACACACACACACACACACATATACATATATATATATATATATATATATATATATATATATATATATATATATATATATATATATATATATATATACATATATATATATATATATATATATATATATATATATATATATATATATATATATATATAGAGAGAGAGAGAGAGAGAGAGAGAGAGAGAGAGAGAGGAGGAAAAGAAGCCAAGTCAGTAATCACAAAGCGACAAAGCGGATTAACTCTGTTCTTCCAGAGACTGAAAATGGGGGAGTTATTGTTAGATAAGTACTTCGTGTGCGTGTGTGTGTTTGTGTGCATATATGCGGAAGTATGTGATTGTGTGTGTGTGTGTTTGCGTGTGGTTGTGTGAGTGTGTCTGTGTTTGTGCTTGTGTGTGTTTTAAAGAGGAAGATAGACAGACAGATAGCTAGATAGATAGATAGGATGAGTAAGAGAGTGTTTGTTTGTGTGGTTATACCAAATAATATTCACTGGAAGCGCTTATACTCATAACACCCCTTCTCCTGGGCGGTTTCATTTGAGCTTGCGTGTGTGTTTGCGTGTGTATGGGGTTGCCTAATTGCGATCACCTAGTTGTCCTTACGGGAAAGAGCCCCAAACTTGCAGCATCCCGTCTCCTGGTCGGTTCTATTTTGTTCTTAGTGATACTAATCAGATTAGTCTTTAAAACTATGACTTAAGTTAGCATAAGCTACCTCCTCGCTTAGCGAATTCTAATTATCACTACTCTTACTCTAAAAAATACTTCCTTACATCCTACAAAGTGGCAGTCATATCAAAATATCGATCCCTAGCCACTCTGTCATAGCCATAAAGGACTTTAAAAACCGTCAAAATATCCACCCTCATTCTTCTAGCTTCGAGTGATGGTAAGTCTAATTCTCTCAGCCTCTCTTCATAACTGAAATTGTATGCTGCTGGCTTCAGTTTCGTGGTATGTCTATGAACTATTTCCAGCATAACTAAATGGTTTTTAAGTGTGGATTCCAAAAGGGGTTGCATATTCAAGTTTTGGTCTCACATAGGTTATATAAATATTTCTGAACATTTCCTTGTCCATGTGCCTGAAGGCTACCCTTACATTTGCTAAGAAAGCATATGCTGCCCTTATTATGAAATTTATATGCATTTCTAGAAACAAATCTGCCTGTAAGTTTACATTTAGATCTCTCTCATTCTCTATCTATTGAAGTTCTGCTAATGTCATTTGGTAGTGAAGCTTTGGCCTTCCAGCACTTGTACCCATCCTCATTACTTTGCGTTAGAAGTACTGAATTCCCTTAGCCACTTTTCTGACCACTCATGCAGACTATTTAGGTCTTCCTAAAGTTCTCCACCACTGTTCTCATCTCATACTTTCTTCACAATCTTTTCATCATCTGCAACCATATCCATGAATAAATTTGCAGTCTCTGGTAGGTCATTTATATACAAAAGGATCAAAAGTGGCCCTTAAACTAAACCCAGTGAAACTCCACTAGTGGCTTTTCTCCATTCAGACATTGAGTTTCTTACTCTAACCCTCTGTTCCATTCCTTCTAAGTAATTTTTTATCCATTCCAAGACATTTCCATCTTATCTCGCCATTGCTTGCAGCTTCTTAATTGACTCCCGTGTGGGACTGTGTCACATTCTTTCTGGAAGGCTAGGAATATTCACTTTCCTATAAGATTTGGCTCACCTCATCATAAAATTCTAATAAGTTTTTCACAGTTGATCCACCTCCTATGAAGCCATGTTGTCTCATTGACAAAAAGTTGAAGGATTCCAAATGAAGAGAGATGTGTTTTCTTATTAGTTTCTCTATAACTTTGCAAACTATGCTGACCAAGGAAACAGGTCCATTGTTTAGAGCTGTATCCCTCCTTCTCTTATTGAAGATTGGTACCACGTTCACTTGTTTCAAGAATCTTGAAATCTTCCCAGATTCCAGTGACTTTTCATATATGATACTTACTGCAGCTGATACTGATTTAGCGACTTTGTAAAGTACATAAGGGATATATCATTAGGACCTGTAGCTTTATGGCATCTAACTCCATCAACACTTTGCATACCTCTGTGGATGAATAGATTATGTTCTCTAATACCAGCCCATGAGAGCCTATCTCTCCAATCTGAGGGGGTGGGGTATTTTCTGCTTTAAATACAGACCAGACCCTCTTGTTCAATTCTTCGCAGATCTCTTCATCTGTCTCAGTGATGCTTCCACCCACTCTCTTTAGCATTAAAACATGTTCTTTTATCTTCAGTTTCCTCTGATAAAACTGTGGAAAAGTTTTGAGTTTTCTTTAGCCTTCCTGGTGATATCCTTTTCATAGTTCCTCTCAGCCTCTCTTCTTTTCCTGAGGTAATTATTTCTTGCTCTTTTATAAGTCTGCAAGACATTTATGTTTTTTCTCCTCCTTTACCTTTTTAAACATCTTTCCTTCCACTCCTTAGCTCACTCACAGTCATTATTGAACCATTTCTTTTTGGCATGAATAACTCCTATTTTGGTGCAAGGTATGCAACATGTGACTATCTTCCCATATTCATCACAAAAGGTGTCGTACATTTATTGTACAGATTTGTTGTTAAATAAGGTGCTCCAGTTAATAACTGCAAAAAGCTCATCAGTTTTGATGCAATCTCCTTTTGGATAGTTCCTCCTCATGTCCTCAATGCCTATATTTCAGGCAGAACATCTTTGATGATATACCCCATCAACAACACCATTTTTTACAATATCCAACACATTATCTGTGAATACTAGATCAAGAAGCGATGGCTCATTTTACCCCTGGCCCTCGTTGGTTCCAATACAACTTAGTGTAGGAAATTCCCTTGTATATCTAGGAATCTTTCCCTGAATGAGTTCTCTCCATTGTGTGGGGCAAGATTTATCTAATCAATCTCTCTATGATTAAAATATCCCATAATCAAAATCTTACATTTTCTCTCCCATGTTCTGTTAACAACTGAGTTTTTACTTCAATAGTACCTATATGACTTTCCTCATTATCTCCTAGTCTATGTTGGTTCCTTGGTTGGTTATATACAACAGTTATTATAATGCTCTCTCACCCAGTATTTATGCGAGCAACAAGTCATTCCTTGAAATAACTTTTTATAGCAAAATTTATTTCTTCAACCTGAAATCTTTCACTTATGAGCAGTGCTATCCCTTTACCAGTCCTCTCAGATCTCTCAACCCTCAATAATCTGAAGCCCTTAGGAATACCTGTCACTGTTTATATGTCCTCACTTATCTTAGTCTTTGTAACTTCTACTATGTCTCCCTTACTGTTGTGAATCCTATCCATTAATCTTACTGCCCTACCCGCTATTCCTTCAGGATTTGAGTACAGCAGTTATAATGAGGCCCCATCCCCTAATCTACTATCATTATCTTCTTTATTCCTCCTTTGTCTGGAAGAACTCTGAAACAAAACTTTTTCTTCTCTTCTTCATTGTTTTCCTTATTTTACATTCTAGCCTCTTACAAAAAGTTTTTGATCCTTTCCATCTCTTCCTGTGTTCTGTATGGTCTAATGAGCACTGTTTTGAATTCTTGAAGGTCTGTTAGTTTTTTCTCTTCAATATTTCTCTACATGTGTCCCCTTTCTCAAAGGTTACTTTCGTTTGTCTTTCCTTTCCCTCCCTAGAATATTTACCAAGTTTGTAAATGTTCACAATATCCTCAAGACCACACCAAATTTCCTTATCAGGTCTAAAACATAGCTTTATTTTGTTCAAGTCTCCCCTGCCATGGGATTCACTTATGCCTGAGATTACCACTGTCTTCTCTTTATCAAGTGTCTGTTTACTCAGTGGATTAGCTCCTTCTATCACAACAATTTTAATTTTCTCTATTACTGTTTCTTTATTGTCAACCGTTTGTACATTTTCCAGTGCCACCACCCCCACAGCCTCTTTTACTGCCATATTCCCATTTAGTGCATCTGCAAAGGAAGTTTTCATATTAGCATGTTCTGTATTCATCACCTGAAACTCTTTTCTAAACTGTTCGATGTTTTCCTTTATCGGGACATTCCAAGCAGCAATCTCGTCTCTCTCAGAAGAGAGCAGTGAACTAACATTTAATTCATTCAGGTTGTCATTCAGCTGTTTTTTTGTTATCTTCTTGTTTGAAAATTCTAGTTTTTAGTGCACTCATTTCCCCTTCCAGCTTCTATATTCATTTTTCCAGTTCTTTTCTCTCTTGCCCTTGTGCCTTATTGTCTTCCTCCAAAGATCTCAATACCTCTCTAAGAGTTTCATTCTCTTCCATTTATCTATCCATATTCCAAATTTTATGATCCAGGTTTATTACAAGGGTCTCAAGGACCTTGACTCTCTGCCTCAGCCTTCTAAGAGCCACTCCTCCTCCTACATCCCCCAGAGATCCTCTGCCACCCCTCCCATGATCATTGGATAGGGGGTTAGGAACAAAGATTGCTTCATTTTGATGTTTTGCCTTTCACAGAATATGTAGAGAGAGAAAAAAGAAAGAGAGTAGTCACTATCTAAGATACAGACAGAAATTATATATATTCATATGAGTAATAATTTAGTTACTCAGTTCATCTCTTTTCTGGTAGCACGCATTCTAACTTAAAAATTTACATTGGAATTTGAGTTGAAAAAAATACAAAACAAAAGCCCACATGAAGGAAAACTCCAATAGTCAACCAAGGAGACACCCACCCGTTTCTGCTATATTTTCTTCTTAATTGCTTAACCAGTCATTTCAAAAGAAAAATTATCAATCACTATTTAACCAAGGTATGTATCACTTGACCAGACTTAAAATCTAACTCAGTTTATAGAAAAAAGTAATAAAAGGGAACAGAGCAAAAAGAAAAAAATTGACTATTGTGCTACTTGACAACTTAACTCATCACTGATGACAGGTGTATTTTTCATATTTATTTATTTACTTATTTATTCATTTATTTTGTATAACAAATTGACTATCAAGATAATCTATGTGGGAAAGATATTGATTTTAACAGTATATGGAACCACAGGATCAGGTAATGCAGCTATTAGAGCTCTCTCCAATTTACACAAAAATATTAAGTAATGTGATGGCTTCGCCTCTGGTCACTTTTCTAAACTACCTTCAAGACAGGGCAGGACAGCTTTTTATTTCTCCCGTCTCAAAAGCATTTGCAGATTTTCCCTTTAAATTTTTAGACAGTCGCGCTTACTACAAATATATTTTTTTACTCATAATACTCTACAGATTCTCTATTCAGGCAGATTGATTTAAGTTGTTATTTATTTATGTGTGTGTTATATATATTCGTAAACTACTATCTTTATTTCACAATTAAGAGCATTCCAAATCTATATTTTATTTAGCAATTATGTGCATTCGAAGTCTAATCATTATTTAACAACTAGGTACATTCAGAATCAAAGATTCATTTGAATGTTAAGTAACTTCAAAATCTGAGAGCTATTTTACGAGTTCATTCAAAAATTTGATCGTTTTCAATGATATAGTAATTCAAAATATTTAATATATATATATATATATATATATATATATATATATATATATATATATATATATATATATATATGTTCGTTCGTGCCGGTTTTACGTCACGGACTCCCTTTTCTACCAAGGGCTAGGACGGTTGCCTTTTTGCGAAGGACTTGTTTTGGCAGATGTAATCGTTACCCTGAGTGCATGCCCTTGCTAACCTCAGACCGTGCCGGGGCGCGAACCCTCGACCTGACGCCTCAGAGTCCCGGACGCTACCGCTTGAGCAACTGCGACTACACACACATATATATATATATATATATATATATATATATATATATATATATATATATATATATATATATATATATATATATATATACGCATCTGCATTTACTTCCCGCAAAAAGTCAAATTATATTCTTTGACTCAGTTACCCCCTTATAAAATGGAATACCGTTTTGGTATATATATATATATATATATATATATATATATATATATATATATATATATATATATATATATATATATATATATATATATATATATATATATATATATATATATATATATAAGAACATTAGAACATAAGAATAGAGGACACTGCAACATGCCTACTGGCACACACGAGGCAGCTCCATTTTTGAATTGTATTTTCAGCATGTCTAACCTATTCTATTCTACTCTACTTATTTATTCTATTTTTCTTTTTATGCTTTTTCTAATAAGCACTAACCTATTCATACCCACCCTACCTCTGTCATATGTCTATCTAATCTACTTTTGAAGGTGTCTAAGGTATTGGCATTTACTATTCTACTAGGAAGCTTGTTCCATGCATCAGCTACTCTATTACCAAACCAATTTTTACCAATTTCCCTTCTGAACCTAAATTTATCAAGCTTAAATCCATTATTACGAGTTCTGGTTTGATCATGAATTTTTAAAACTTTATTAATATCTCCCTTGTTAATGCCTTTAAACCATTTATACACTTCAATCATATCCCCCCTAACTCTTCGCCTCTCTAGAGAATGTAGATTAAGTTTTTTTAATCTGTCCTCATATGGTAGATTTCTGATATTGTGTATCATCTTGGTCATTCTTCGCTGCACTCTCTCCAAGGATTCAATTTCCATTCTATAATAGGGTGACCAGAATTGCACATCATAATCTAAATGGGGCCTAACTAATGCAAGATAGAGCTGCAAAATAACTTTTTCCGTCCTATTGCTAACGCTTCTTGAGATAAATCCTAAAAGTCTGTTTGCTTTATTTCTGACTGCTGTGCATTGCTCTCTTGGCTTAAGACTACTACTCACAAGAACTCCCAAATCCCTTTCACACTGAGAACTCATGATTTCATGGTTATTTAGCTTATAACTAGTATTGTCTTTTATAGTACCCATTTTAACTACTTTACACTTTTCAACATTAAATTCCATTTGCCATTTGTCCGACCATTCAGATAATTTATTTAGATCTTCCTGTAAAGCATGAATGTCTTCTTTTCCATTTATAGTTCTACCTATTTTAGTGTCGTCTGCGAATTTACTTAGGTTACTACTGATATCCGAATCCAGATCATTTAGATATACGATGAATAATAGGAGACCCAGTACCGAGCCTTGTGGTACCCCGCTATTAACCGAGCCCCACTCTGATTTCTCTCCATTTATGCAAACCCTCTGTTTTCTGTCTTTTAACCATTGTTTGATCCATCTGAGCACAGCTCCTCCTATACCATGAGCTTCCAGCTTTTTAACTAATCTTTTGTGAGGAACTCTATCAAAAGCTTTGCTAAAATCTGGATATATTGTATCATATTCTTTGCCACAATCTACTGCCTCGTAAACTTCTGAATAAAAAGACAATAAGTTTGTAAGGCACGAAAAACCCATAAGAATCCCGTGTTGTGAAAGTTTTATCAGTCTGTGTAATTCTAGATGTGCCCTTATTTTATTTGCAATTATGGATTCTAGAATCTTACCCACTGTTGACGTTAAACTTACCGGCCTATAATTATTCTTTTTAACACGTTCTCCTTTTTTAAATATTGGTACCACATCTGCCAATTTCCACTCCATGGGTACCGATCCTAATTTTATTGAATTATTAAATAATGCAGTTAGAGGACAACTAAGCTCTTCCTTGCATTCCTTTAATATTCTAGCATATATTCCATCAGGTCCCGGAGATTTATGAGCCTTTAATTTATCTATTTCTTTTATTACCTCCTCTCTCGTAATATTTATTGAACTAAGTATATTATCGGGACTGTCTCTGTAAATGGATTCTACTTCCGGAATATTTTCCAAGTTTTCATTTGTAAATACAGATAAGAAATAATCATTTAAACATGTACACATCACTTTATCGTCATCTGTGATATGGCCATTGGCTACTTCAATTGGTCCGACTTTTTCCTTAAATTTTGTTTGATAATGTTGATAAAACCCTTTAGGATTTTCTTTAGCTTCTCCTGCTATTCTAACTTCGTATTTTCTTTTCGACTCTCTAACTATCTTTTTAACTTCCCTGTTTAACTGTATATATTGCTGCCTCACCTGCTCTTCACCTCTTTTTAGTTTCCTGTATATTCCTCTTTTAATACCTATAAGATTCTTTATTCTATTGTTCATCCATTTAGGGTCATTTTTTCTTGATCTGCAATGTTTCATGGGAATATAGTCTCTCTGACTATTCTTAAGAGTTATGACAAAATTGTTATATTCCTCATCCAAATTTATATTAACTGATGGACTGCTGTTCTTTCCTGTGAGAGAATTTAATGTATTGATCTTATCTTGTGATAATCCTTGGCATGTGGTACTCAAATTTTGGGGTAATCCGCTACCTGCGACCTGACCTGCTGGATTAACTACCCACATCTGTACCCCAGAAATCCCTTCCCATACCTCATTAGATAATTTAGTTTTTAAGCCCTCAAAATCTCCTGCTCTAAAGTTTGGAACAATATTCTTATTTTCCTTTATAGTTTCCTTGAAAATTATGTTAAATCTAATGGAATCATGGTCACTGTTGCCCAATTTTTCACCAACTTCTAAATTTGTAACCATATTCTCTCTATTACTAAGAACTAAATCTAGTGTATTCACCCCCCGTGTTGCTTCAAGTACATGCTGAGAAAGGAAATTGTCTTCTACTACTTCCAAAAACTCCTTAGAGCTACTATCACCTGTTATGGTTTCCCAGTTAATATGTCTAAAATTGAAATCGCCTACAATGCAAACTCTATTTGACCTGGTCACTTTAGAAATTTCATCGTATATAACTTGAGACTCCATATCGTCTAGATCAGGTGGTCTGTAGCCTACTCCTACAACTAGACTTTCTATATTATTTTTAATTTCAACCCATAAGGTTTCTGAATTTAGATTTGTCTTAATTCCAGACTTAATGCAGCTTCTGAGGCTATCTTTAATATACATAATTACCCCTCCCCCTCTTCTATCTGCACTACGATCAGCATTATAAAGTTTATATCCTGTAATTATGTACTCAGCTTTAAGGTGTTTGCTTTCTAAATTAATCCAACTTTCAATAATGCATATTATATCCGGTCTCTCACTACATACTATGGCTCTCAGTTCTTCTATCTTGTTACCTAAACTACGGCTATTTGTATAATATACTTTTAAACTTTCTCTAGCTTTACCCTTCTTGTGGCTATTCTTTTTGTTAATATTTGTTCTATGTAACAAATGGTTCTTATCCTTAGACTCCCAGTTATTTGACCCACTATTTACTGAATCCTTGATGACTAATTTCTCTGCACAAGTATTATTCATTTCATTATTTGTGTCTAACAAAACCCCCCTACCTCTCTGTCTATCATACCAGCCAATACCGAGACACCTGAATTAGAAAGATGCACTCCATCCCTTGCATACATATGCTTACGACTAGTGAAGTGATCCCACTCGTCTATAAAACCTATATTATTCTCCCGACAGAAGACTTTTATCCTAGCATTTACTCCTATAGCTCGAGACCACCACTCTGAACTTTGGCTAAGCCTAGGGAGAATACCACACATCACAGGAACTGCACCCCTTTTCCTGATCTTATCCAGGGCTTGTCTATACAACCTAATCAGCTCTTCACTTCTACCATCCTGCACGTCATTTCCCCCAGCTATCAAACAAACAACATCTTTTTTCTCAATCCAGCTATTTATTGACTCACCCACCTTCTTCATACCTGCTCCAGGGAAAAAATATTTTCCTCTAACTCTATGCCTGAGTTTCCTGTCTACATATCTGCATAGTGAATCCCCTACAATTACCAAAGAACGAGACTTATCCGGAGGATGGGTTACTCCGACCTTGGGAGACTTACCTAGGCTCTTGACCTGAGAGCTTTTCCCACTTCCATTTTTACGATCGCTAGTACACCTATCTGACTCTATGGTTCCTGAAGAATTTCTGCCGCCACTGTCACATTCATCTCTAAGTGAACTAAATGAATTAGCAACCTGTAGTCTAAAAGTATAATTTTTCTTAAGAACCATCTTCGTTGAACCCTTATTCACAACTTTCCAGTCGTCTTCATTATTCAATTGTCCCTTCCTGGTTAACACCTCTACTTTACCTCTTAGATCCCTGTTCTCCTCAGCTAAGGATCTGACCTCCTGCCTGACTGCGGCCAACTCATTTCTTAAATTAAAAATGAGTTTGCTTGCGTCAGACGAGGACAAATCCCCAGCACAGCCACAAACAGCACCAACAACGACACCACCACCAACACCACTACCACTAACACCACCAGCACAAAGAACACCACCACTCCATTGTACTAAGTATGGTCAAGACTAGAGCTACTGGAAGCACGTCCTCACTGGATGAACCCAGGAACTAAACTATATATATATATATAAATATATATATATATATATATATATATATATATATATATATATATAATATATAATATATATATATATATATATATATATATATATATATATATATATATATATATATATATATATGTAAAGTAGTTAAAATGGGTACTATAAAAGACAATACTAGTTATAAGCTAAATAACCATGAAATCATGAGTTCTCAGTGTGAAAGGGATTTGGGAGTTCTTGTGAGTAGTAGTCTTAAGCCAAGAGAGCAATGTACAGCAGTCAGAAATAAAGCAAACAGAATTTTAGGATTTATCTCAAGAAGCGTCAGCAATAGGACGGAAAAAGTTATTTTGCAGCTCTATCTTGCATTAGTTAGGCCCCATTTAGATTATGCTGTGCAATTCTGGTCACCCTATTATAGAATGGAAATTGAATCCTTGGAGAGAGTGCAACGAAGAATGACCAAGATGATACACAATATCAGAAATCTACCATATGAGGACAGATTAAAAAAACTTAATCTACATTCTCTAGAGAGGCGAAGAGTTAGGGGGGATATGATTGAAGTGTATAAATGGTTTAAAGGGATTAACAAGGGAGATATTAATAAAGTTTTAAAAATTCATGATCAAACCAGAACTCGTAATAATGGATTTAAGCTTGATAAATTTAGGTTCAGAAGGGAAATTGGTAAAAATTGGTTTGGTAATAGAGTAGCTGATGCATGGAACAAGCTTCCTAGTAGGATAGTAAATGCCAATACCTTAGACACCTTCAAATGTAGATTAGATAGACATATGACAGAGGTAGGGTGGGTATGAATAGGTTAGTGCTTATTAGAAAAATCATAAAAAGAAAAACAGAATAAATAAGTAGAGTAGAATAGAATAGGTTAGACATGCTGAAAATACAATTCAAAAATGGAGCTGCCTCGTGTGTGCCAGTAGGCATGTTGCAGTGTCCTCTATTCTTATGTTCTTATGTTCTTATATATATATATATATATATATATATATATATATATATATATATATATATATATATATATATATATATATAGAGAGAGAGAGAGAGAGAGAGAGAGAGAGAGAGAGAGAGAGAGAGAGAGAGAGAGAGAGAGAGAGAGAGAGAGAGCAATTAGGCTTATCGAAATGTTCTTTTTAAAGTCAAGTACGTATATTATTAATTTTGATTAAGAGTTAAGGACATTTTAAAGCTATTTTTAAACTGTTAAGTACATTCAAGAGATAATTATTAATTAGCATATATATACTATCAAAATCTAATCTCTAATTAACCATTAGTACATTCCAGAATATTAAAATTTTACTAATTAGGTACATTCAAAATTTCCTCTGTATTTATCAAGTATATTCGAAGCCTATTGTATTATAAAAATTTGGCTATATTCCAAAATTAATTTTCATTTATCGCTTAAGTACTTCAAAACTATTTTTTATACTACTTAAATGCCTCGAGACTTGATTTTGCGAAAAGTTAAAAAATCTTGACCTATCTCATTTTCATCAAAAAGTTTTTTCTTAAGTTCCTCTCTAGAGACAAACTTTTGTATTCCTGTCAAAAGTCCCCCAATTTTCATTCCAGACACGTCTTCCTAAATCCTACTTCATAAAGAGATTATTAAACCCCTATTTCTACGTGGAATGTTTCCCTGCAATACAAGAAAATGTTGCAGATTTGTTCTTTTATTGAATTTTTTTACCCGTCACGGTCTGAGGTTAGCAAGGGCATGCACTCAGGGTAACGATTACATATGCCTATTTCTACGTGGAATGCTTCCCTGCAATACAAGACAGTATTGCAGATTTGTTCTTTTATTGATTTTTTTTTTACCCGTCACGGTCTGAGGTTAGTCAGGGCATGCACTCAGGGTAACGATTACATATGCCAAAGCAAGTCCTTCGCAAGAAGGCCACCGTCCTAGCCCTTGATTAAAAAGGGAGTCCGTGACATAAAACCGGAACATTGATTTTTTTTTATTAGCTCAGGAGTTAAGCCCTCAAACATGAAGTGACGAGGTTGACATCGTTGGTTCGATCCTCGAAGTGGACCGTTAGGAAGTGCATCCGGCCTTCATGCACACATAGGTTACATTAAGTCCCTATATTAATATGAAAATTTTCCATGTAATACAAAGACTGCGGTAGAAGTTTTTAAATGACTAATTATTTTGCAAGTCAGTGGTAGAGAGTACACACTTTGGCCCGATTTCTTAAACAGTGTAAACCTAGGATACCATAATGTTAGTTAGCTAGACACCAACAAATGGATTTTATAAACGCAACTGACGCGGTTATGTGTATGGCTAGGATCCCAGGCCCGATTTCTTAAACAGTGTAAACCTAGGATACCATATTGTTAGTTAGCTAGACACACAAATGGATTTCATAAACGCATCTGACGCTGTTCTTAGTATGGCTAGGATCCCTTGCGGGATCCTAGCCATATACAGAAAGAGAGGGTTGGGCATATTGCAAATTCTTAGATTTTCAGAAGGCATTTGCTATGGTCCCACATCAGAGACTTATTAAGAAGATGTATGTAGTGGCAAGAATAGGTGCATTTGTCTTGGAATGGATAGAAACTTATTTAAAAAAAAAGGGAAGAGAGGGTTAAAATAAGACACACAGTATCTAACTGTAGAAAGGTTAATAATGGAGTTCCACAGGGTTCAATTTAGGACAACTTTTGTTTTTTGTATACGTAAATGACCTGCCGGAGTCTGTAAATTCATATTTTAATACACTTGCAGATGATGCAGAGATTGTAAAGAAAGTAAATGACGAGAACGATGGTAGAGAGCTTCAGGAAGAACTAAATAGTCTGCATAAATGGTCAGAAAAGAGGCTAATGAAATTCAACGCTTGAAAATGTATGGTAATAAGAATGGGTACAAGTGCAAGAAGGTCCAAATTTGAGTACTCAAAAGGAGGAGCAGAATTTCAAGAGACAGACTGAGAGAGATCAAGGAGTGAACATATTGGCAGATTTGTCTCCGGATGTACGTATAATGGCATAGTAAGGGCTGCATATGCTTTCTCAGTAAATGTATGGGTAGCCTTCAGAAACATGTACAAGGAGCTGTCCAAATATAATTATGCAACTTTTGTGAGGTCAAAGCTTGAATATGCATCACCCTTTTTGAATCTGCTCTTGAAAAGCATATAAATAATCTGGAAATAGTTCAAAGGCATGTTGCAAAACTGGTACAAGAAAAATATAGTCTCACTTATGAGGAGAGGCCGAGGGAACTAAACTTACCATAACTCGAATCAAGAAGAATGAGGGGGATATGGTAACGATTTTTAAATATATTCATTGTTTCGACAGAGTGGATAGAGATCGATATTTTGATATTACTGGCTCTAAAGCTAGAGTTTATAGTTAGAAACTTCGTAATAAAACTTCTTTGCAGGATGTTAGGAAGTATTTTTTTTCTTCTAAAGAATACATAATAACTGGAGTTCGCTAAGCAAGAAAGTAGTTAATTATAACTGCGTTCGTAGTTTTAAGGACAAATATGATAACTATCACTGAGTATAAAAATGAAAACTATCAGCAGAAGGGGAGTTACGAACATAGGGTTCTTTCCCGTAAACACAATTAGGTAATTGCAATTAGATAATGACACACACCTAAAAAGTTATCATTTAATTGAAAAATTTCAGGGCATGTATAATATGCATATATCTGAGTTTCAATCATGTTTAATACACGATTGGAACACGAACATGACTTTTTCTTACCTGCAAAGATGGTAGTTCGTCTATCTGAAATTAGTACAAGTAATGAATTTTCTTACATGTTGTCTTACATGATCTGCAGTTGTACATATTTAGTCTTGCGAGGAACTTATATATCTTACATATCTCTGTACCTAAAAGTAGATTTCCATGTTCATTATTAATAGTGTATGTGTAGATATATCTAGTTTACTGTTCTTACTCTGAGTATGATAGACGATTCATTTATACACAGTTATATTCTTTTTGTTTCTTAGAGAATTGTTTAGAGGTATGTGTACACGCACGCACTTACGCATGCACGCACGCACGCACGCACGCACACACACACGCACACACATACGCATACACTCATATATATATATATATATATATATATATATATATATATATATATATATATATATATATATATATATATATATATATATATATATTTGTGTGTGTGTGCAATATATATATATATATATATATATATATATATATATATATATATATATATATATATATATATATATATATATATATATATATATATATATATATATATATATATATATATATATATATATATATATATATTTGTGTGTGTGTGCAATATATATATATATATATATATATATATATATATATATATATATATATATATATATATATATATATATATATATATATATATATATACATACATACATAAATACATACATATACCTTGGCTGTTTCCCCCTTAAATTGGGGGGTAGCCGACATAAAAAAAGGAAAACAGTTTGGGGAGAAGTTATTCTCCCCTCTACTCCCCCTCTTCATTGACGTCTCACAGGAGGTTGGTACAAGGGGGGGGGTTCCTAGTCCCCCCGCCCCGTCCACTTTTAGTCGCCTTTTACGACACGCAGGGAATACGGTGAGGCTATTCTTTGATATTGTGCCCGCCCCACAGGGCACAGGATATATATATATGTATATATATATATATATATATATATATATATATATATATATATATATATATATATATATATATATATATATATATATATATATATATATATATATATATATATATATACATATACATATATATACATATACATATACATATATATACATATGCACATATATATATATATATATATATATATATATATATATATATATATATATATATATATATATATATATATATGCACATTACATATGTGAAAACATGAATAATTTTTTTTTTTTTTTACCCCGACCGGGACTCGAACCTAGGACTTATGATTACTAAGTCAAGGCGCTACCACTACACCACAGAAGGTTAAAAGGAACCCAACCTTATAGCTTATATCTGCTATACTTGGGAATGAACGCATTCTAACTGAATGCCACTATGTTCATTTTACAGATTCCCCAACCTCACTCGTGGCTTCATTTTAGCATTTAATTCAATTCCCAATCTCATTCGGGCATGAAATATCAAATAAGCACATTACATATGTGAAAACATGAATAATTTTTTTACCCCGACCGGGACTCGAACCTAGGACTTATGATTACTAAGTCAAGGCGCTACCACTACACCACAGAAGGTTAAAAGGAACCCAACCTTATAGCTTATATCTGCTATACTTGGGAATGAACGCATTCTAACTGAATGCCACTATGTTCATTTTACAGATTCCCCAACCTCACTCGTGGCTTCATTTTAGCATTTAATTCAATTCCCAATCTCATTCGGGCATGAAATATCAAATAAGCACATTACATATGTGAAAACATGAATAATTTTTTTTTTACCCCGACCGGGACTCGAACCTAGGACTTATGATTACTAAGTCAAGGCGCTACCACTACACCACAGAAGGTTAAAAGGAACCCAACCTTATAGCTTATATCTGCTATACTTGGGAATGAACGCATTCTAACTGAATGCCACTATGTTCATTTTACAGATTCCCCAACCTCACTCGTGGCTTCATTTTAGCATTTAATTCAATTCCCAATCTCATTCGGGCATGAAATATCAAATAAGCACATTACATATGTGAAAACATGAATAATTTTTTTACCCCGACCGGGACTCGAAC
>JAXCGZ010000038.1:190000-206295 GCA_037179515.1 Halocaridina rubra
TTTCTGAAGCAGGAGACTAGGCTCTTGATAAGTTGTCTGGTAAGAGCTCCAAACTTTTCACATGATGAATTTCCAGGGTGTATAGTTCGAGGAATAAAGACCGTCTTTGGAGTCTTTGATTGGTGTGTCGAAGGTTTTCCTAAACTTGTAGAGGATTGTGGTCTGTTTAAACCACTAGGGAAATATACTCCATCCAAATAGCATTCAGGCATCTCTAGGACATTGATTAGACTCAAGATCTTTTTTCTCAGTTGTTGAGTACAATATTTGCTGAGGCTTTAATTGGGAAGCGCGATAGCTCAAAGGGTGCAGGAGTCCATCATCAGGTGCAAGTTGCATAAATACAGCTCCAGTTCTGGTGTTGCAGACATCCACATATAAGAAAAAAGGTGAGTCGAAATTGGGTAAGCGTAACACAGGGTCACTTGATAACAATGCTTTTAAGGAATCAAAAGCTCTTTGGCAGTGTTTGTCCCAACACAGAGGCACACTTTTGTTTTTTTTAGTAAAGCTGGTTAGTGGTGCGAAATTATTAGAAAAATTTGGACATAGCTTTCTATAGAAACCAGCTATTCCAGGGAAACTTTGTATTACCTTCGTACTGGTAACTATTGGAAAGTTAAAATGGCTTCCACTTTTGCTAATTTGGGTCGTGCAACCCCAGATTCTACAATATGTCCAAAATATGTGACAGTTGCTTCATAAAAGTTATTCTTTGGGGGATTTATTGTAAATTTTCACTCACTCATGCTGCTGGAAATCGTCTGAAACGACTACAACATCATTTATATAGACGTAGGTTCTGTCTAAATCCTGTATAACATATTTTATTACTTGCTGGAATGTACTAGGGACATTGCAAGCCCAAAATGCATGACTGTATATTTGAATAAACCTAAAGTGGTAATAGATGCTGATAGGCCTATATGGAAGTAGCCTTTTAAAAGGTCAATTTTAGATGTATATTGCGCCTGACTATCTACATCTATAATATCATCAATCCTGGGGAGAGGATATGTATTTGGGACAGTAACAGAATTCACCTGCCTGTAGTCTATTCAGAGTCTCATACCATCTTCCTTTCGAAGTAGTGGAGATGGAGAGGCCCCTGGAGAACTGCAGGGATTTGCAGATACAAGCTGAAGTAGATAGGCCACTTCTTCATGCATTATCTCCTTCTTTGGACCAAGTCTGTATGCAGGCTGTCATATAAGGGTATTACCAGGCATCAGCTGTATGTCGTGCTGAATATAAGGAAAATTCTTGGGCACATTAGATACAATACCTTTAAACCTAAAAAAATATATTTTATAATGAAAGAACATTATCAGGAGAAAGATGAGTATAATGTTGTTGCATGTTGCTAAGAATGTTTGAATTCTGTTAGGAGTTTACTTCTTCTTTAGTACATAGCTGAGTACTTAATTCAATATAATCAATACTATCACACTCTGCAGTTACCGTATTACAGGCTGAAATTACTTGAGCCTCCTGTTGAAGGTCTATACTCTGGTATTCCTTTCATATGTTAGTGTTCATCATTTGTTGAGACTCTCGTTTGTCTGGACTGTCTACATGATTGCTGTTGTTTTGAAGTCCTTTGAATACTTTATAATGGTCCAGAAATTTAGATGAGAGGGGATAAACCAAATTGGGAGGAATTGCAAGTGCTTTGTCACCTTCCTTAAACTTTCTGGGATAAGATTTAACATCAAAGAAATGATTCAATATCTTCTGTGACTAACTTAATTTTTCCAGTGATAACTGATGTACTGTAGGCAGGGTATTTCTTAATTTTTCCACATAATTAATGGCTGTTAAAGGAGTTTCTTTATCATTTAATCATTGGTCTTTAACAACTTTGAGAGGATCACGGACTTGACGACCAAGAAATAATTCAATTAAGGAAAAACCCAAACATTCATATTGAGCCTTTCTAATGAAAAAAAAAAAAAAAAAAGGAATGGACTAGTCCAAATTTTGGTCATGTTCTAAGCAATATTTCTTGTCTATATTTTTCATTGTTTGTCGCCAACATTCAATAGCACCTTGTGATATAGGATGGTAAAGTCACGGGTAAGCCCTTGACAAGACCATCTTCTACCATACCCATACAAATATATGAGAAAAAGTACAAGTGCGAGTAGACCCAAGCTTGGATACTCAATAGTAAGTGCAGAACTTCAAGAGACAGAATGAGAAAGACCTAGTACAGTGATAACGCGCTGGCCTCGCATTCACGGGGTCGACAGATCGGTTCTCGCTCAGGACCGAGAGTTTAAACAGTTTACTTGGAAGGTTACTGCTGTGGATGGGCATCACAGTGGGGGGTTGGGGCTTGCCCCGGCTGACGTTCTGAGGAGTATCTCAAATGGATATCGGAACTGAAACCCGGCAACCTTTAAATTTGTCTCCCGAAATGCATATAAATGAAAAGTAAGGTCTGCATATGATTTCTTTGCAAATATATAGGTAGCCTTCAGGCACATGGGCAAGGTAATGTTCAGAAATATGTATGTAACTTATGTGAGGTCAAAGCTTGAATATGCAGCATCCCTTTGGAATCCGCACTTGAAAAAAACAAATAAATAAGCTGGAAAAAATTCAAAGACATGGTATGAAACTGGTGCCAGGAATGCAAAATCATATTTATGAGGACAGAATGAGAGAACTAGACTTACCATCACTCGAAGCTAGAAGAATGAGAGGGGATATGGCTACGGTTTTCAATTTCTTCCTGGTTACGACAAAGTGAATAGGGATCGATAGTTTGATAATGTTGACCCTAGACCTAGAGGTCAAAGTTTGAAGACTCTTAAGAAAACTTCTTTGCAGGATGTAAAGAAGTACTTTTTTAATGGAAGAATAGTTGATGATTGGAATTAGCTAAGTGAACAGGTAGTTAATGCTAATTAATTTTATAAATTTAAGGACAATTAGGATATGAATCACTGAGTACAAAAAATGGAATCAAACAGGAGACGGGGAGTTTCGAGCATAGGGCTCTTTCCCGTAAGGACAAATAGGTGATTACTATCAGATTCTTACATACTTATAAAATTATTATAAGAACACTCCCATAACTACTGTTATTGCCATCATGTAAGACTTAATTCCCTGATGGTTCTATTCCACCATTAAACCCAACAAATGATAATGTGCTTACTAAGAATACTCACAGATACTCACAGATGTCCTTATGAAAGAGGCTATGCCTGTGACTCCAGCTCAATAGCTTCATTGCTACTATGACGGCGGATGCATGTGGTGGTTATGTTTGCTCTGTATTTGAATTTCTGCTCTTGACTCCTCCACACTTTATCCTATCAAGATTCAAATTTTCCTACTGTTTCTGCATTCACTGTCCACTCTGGTAACGCATTCAAAGTATTCACTATTTTGTACGGAAAGAGTTTTTTCTCAGGTTGAGTGTTGCCCTTCTCTTAAAGTTTTTCTTCGCATTACTACGTGTGTTGTCTTCCTCTCTCATTTGGAAGAGTCCCTCTGTACATTCACCATCATACTTGGTGGTGATAATCTTATATGCTTCTATTTTAACACCCCAATATCTTCTGTAGACCAGTGTGGGCAGGTTCAGCTTTTGCAGTCTCCCTTCATGGGGGAGGTTTTTCAACTGAGGCACCAGCTTTGTGGTTCGGTGCAGTACATTTTTAAGAGCCTCTGCTTCCTTTAATAAGTACAGGCACCATACCTGATGAGTATATTCAAGATGTGGCCTTAGTATTGTCATATATAGTGCCTTGAAAATTTCTGGATCAAAATGTACAAAGCTTTGCCTTATGAAGCCCATAATCTTGTTTGCTGTATTATTTTCTTTACTAGGTGGTCTGAAAATGTTAATTTGCCATCCAAAATTACTCCTATATACTTTTCTGCACTGGTCTTAGTAATGACATTAAACAAAACAGTTATGATCATCAACACTAGACCCTCCCCACTCGCATATGCTTGCTTTTATCTGGGTGGATATCAAACATCCATCTTTCTGACCATCTTCTTACTTCATCTCTGGTCTTCCTGCAATCTACTGCACTCTTCTCTCTCACCAGTTTTTCTGAACAACTTTGTTTCATTAGTGTAAAGATATACTTCACTGTCATTTTTAATTACTTCTGGTTGGTCATTGATAAATAAAACAACAGTAGCAGACCGAGCACTGATCCTTGTGGGACACCACTCGTAACTTCTCTCCATTCAGATGCTACTACATTCACCATAACTTTCTGTTGCCTTCCCGTCAAGAAGTTCTTTATCAACCCTAGAATGTTTCCCTCAATCCTGTGGCTGTTTACCTTCTCCATAAGTCTTTTATGTGGTACTCTATAGAAGGTCTTTATAATGTCGCAGTAGATAACATCAATTGCCTGTCCCTCGTCAATAGCCTCTGTCTATTCATCTAAGACCTGAATTAACTGAAGCACAGTAGATCGTCCTGATATAATACAATCTGCCTGTTACTGAATAGCTTATGTTTTTTCATATGTAACATGATTTCCTCCCTCAGCAGTGATTCCAATATATTCTTAAATATACTTGTCAGGCTCATGGGTCTGTAATTTCCTGGATTATTCCGGTTTCCTTTTTTTTTATGGGATAGGATAGGAGGAGAAAAAGGGGAGGGGATTAAGGATATAATGGAACTGGGGGGAAAAGCACGAAAATTAAATAAAGTAAGAGATAAAAAAAAGAGAGGGGCAGACCCTCGTGCTAAGTTTTGATCTGGAATTCAGATACTTTTTGGTTCAGTTTCCTTTCTTGGAGATCGAGGTAACGGGAACAATCAACCAGTCATCTGATACTTCTCCTTCGTGGAGGGATTTTTCAAAAGGTCTTTCTCCAATTCTTTTGTAATTCTTGGTTGCACACCATTGGGACCTAGGGACTAATTTCTCTTGAGTTTTTGGATTATAATACGAATCTCATCTTGTGTAATTTCCATATTTCCCAAGCTTGGTACATTTCTTAACTGAGCCACTGACAGTTCACCTTCCGGTTCAGTGATGAAAAACTTTGAGAATTTGTCTAAGAGGACCTTTGCTTTTTCTTCATCACATGTTGTCTTTACGTTCTGCTCTTCATCCTTAAACAGGTCAGATATTCTAGATTTTGTTCTTGTCTTTGATGTCGCATATTTCCAGGGTATGGAGATACTGCTCAATCAATGAACCCAAACATCTAAACTATCAGAAAATTTTCTTCTTAATATAGCCAGCACTCATTCTCTTAAGATTACATATCCATCCTTGCCTTCACAAATCTAATAGTGTACTCGTTATAGCAGGTGAGTCTAACTGTAAAGAGAATGTACAGACCATTTTTACAGAATCAAATATAGGACTCCCAATGTAGGAGGTAGGAGTTACACCAAGTTGCAAATGGTTGCTTTAAATGTTGAACATCTTATGTATTTCTATGCTCTCTCTCTCTCTCTCTCTCTCTCTCTCTCTCTCTCTCCTCTCTCTCTCTCTCTCTCTCTCTCTCTCTCTCTCTCTCTCTCTCTCTCTACATTTAAAAGTATTTTTACTTTCTTCCCCTACTCATATTCTTCTATTCTATATCTCCTTCCTTTTAAATGTACATTTTTCGCTTTCTTCTTCTCCCCTCTTATTTCTCCTTCCCTTTTAATATACTTTTCTCTCTCGTATGCCCTCCTCCTTCTCCTTCTTTTTCTCCTCCTCCTCCTGGTTCTCCACCTCCTTCTTCTTCTCGTCCTCCTCATCCTCCTCCTCATTCGCATGTTGATCTTAGTAAAATGGAGTGTTGCGTGGATTGCATAATAATAATTTTCCTTACCACAAAAGGATATATTACAGAGAATGAATTGTGTTAAGCATAAAACAGACTTTTCATAAATTTCATTTAATCATTATTTTCTTTTTCCTCCTACTCTTCCTCCTCCTCGTCCTCCTCCTCCTCCTCCTCCTTCTCCTCCTCCTCCTCCTCCTCCTCCCCTTATTCCGCCGTAATTGTTGACAATTCTCTCCTTATTATTATTATTATTATTATTATAATTATTATTATTATTATTATTATTATTATTATTATTATTATTATTATTATTATTATTATTATTATTATTATTATTATTGTTTTTATTATTATTATTATTATTGTTATTATTAGTATTATTATTATTATTATTGTTGTTATTCTTTTTTATTAATTTGTTGGACATTTTCATCATTTCTCTCCTATTCTAATATTAAAATATAAGAAAATTTATTTTTGTTTATTTTAAGAATTTCATTTCAGTCTATATTTGTAATATAATTAAACTATTGATTATAATTCCAGCTTTGCTTTGGTATTTAATTTCAGTCCCTTGTTGGAAATTTTCAGTCCCTTGTTGGAAATTGTTTACTTTGTTTTTTATTCATTTTCTGTCTATTTTTTATATTTATTTTTTTTTTGTATATTTTTTTTATCTAAAAAACATCATTTTTCAGCATATGCTAATTCTGCCACTTGGTGAGCAAGCCAGCTAAACTCAGTGCACATCCCAAGCCAAGAGTAATGAAGAGGGTTGGTGTTTGGATGACCCTTGGGCCGTAAAACCTTTGAGACAAAGCAACACAGGTCTCCAAGATGAAGGTTGGATGTTGGTTGAAAGAATGAGGCAAAAAAGTTGGTAAAGAACAGGAATCAGCCCATCTGCAAACTTCTTAAGGAGCTCTACTGGTATATCAGTGGGGCCAAATGCCTTGCTCATATTGAGAAATCGAAGAACCCTGAGAAGTTTGCATGTAGCAAGAATAAGAGAGGGAATAGGCTAGAAAGGGATAAGTTGCCAGAATCAGTTGTGCTGGAATTGCTTACAGAAGAGTTGGCAGAAACCTGAGAGCCAAAGAGGGTGGCTTTGTCAGTGAAAGAGCATGCTATAGAAACGTCAGAATGAATCAGTGAGAATGCCAGTGCACACATTTCCCTAGTTACAGTTATTAGATTGATAAAAAATAAAGAAAGAAAGAAAGAGAAAACTTGAATTACACACCTCTTTGCAGAGTTGTTTGGCTATGGACCAGAAACATTTTCAATGGGAAAAGAGTTCATCCCAATAACTTCCATTTTAAGAAAGGAGGTTTTCGACATACGAAGCTTAGCAAGTTCTACCTGTAATATTAGCATAACGAAATAAATCAGGAAGAGAGGTTTAATATTACTGGTATGTTTGATCCCTGGCCTAAGTAGCCATAGAGTAGTCTAGGTCAAACTAAAGGATTAGAGTGTGAGGAAGTTTAGATAGAAGAGGGAATGTACGCCTCTATTCATGAAGCTATGATCTTGGGAATGTTTTTGGGCTGTCTGATAAGGGATATGTGTTCGAAAGCATGAATTATCTCTTTGCAGAGTTGTTTGGCTATGGACCAAAAACATTTTCAATGGGAGAAGAGTTCAGTCCAATAACTTCCATTTTAAGAAAGGAGGTTTTCGACATACGAAGCTTAGCAAGTTCTACCTGTAATGTTAGCATAACGAAATAAATCAGGAAGAGAGGTTTAATATTACTGGTATGTTTGATCCCTGGCCTAAGTAGCCATAGAGTAGTCTAGGTCAAACTAAAGGATTAGAGTGTGAGGAAGTTTAGATAGAAGAGGGAATGTACGCCTCTATTCATGAAGCTATGATCTTGGGAATGTAATTTGGGGAGAGTTCAAAAACATGTTACGAAGATGGTGATCAAAATATATAAACTCAGTCACAAGAAAAGGCTGAGAGAGCTATATTCACCATCACTCGAAGCTAGAAAAAGGGCAGATATGTTAACGGTTTTCAATTTTTTTCATGGCTTTGACAGATAGGACAGGATGCCTTATACTGTTATATGGCTGATTCTAGAACTAGAGGTTATACTTTGAAAAATCACAGGAAAATTCTCTACATGATGCAGTGTAGTACTTTTTTTTAGTGCAAAGATAGTTGATAATTGAAATACGCTCAATGAAAAAGCAGTAAATGCACCATGCATTCATAGGACTGACATATTAAGTATCAGTGAATAAGAAATGAATCGGATCAGGAGACAGGGAGTTACAAACAAGCATAGGGCTCTTTTCCATTAGCACAACTAACTAAGCACTTTAGTAAATACTTAAAAGAGAGATATATATATATATATATATATATATATATATATATAAATATATATATATATATATATATATATATATATATATATATATATATATATATATATATATATATATATATATATATATATATATATATATATATATATATATATATATATATATATATAGAGAGAGAGAGAGAGAGAGAGAGAGAGAGAGAGAGAGAGAGAGAGAGAGAGAGAGAGAGAGAGAGAGAGAGAGAGAGAGAGAATTTTGCATTTTCATAAAAGGAACGTTTGTAATTGTTGACAAAAATAGCATGTTAATCATTGAACTCAGAACCTTAATGGGTTGAGCAAATCCCATTATCATATTTAATCAGATTTAGAGAATATTAATGGACCAATTTTTTCCTACTCTACTGTTAGTACACACACTTTTGCTCTGGGAATTACCTTGTTTATTCATGGACATTAGCTGAACCCTGTGGTAATTCCAGAATCCCAATTTGTTGCTGTCGAATGCTGTAGACTCTGCTCGTTTGCTTTGGAACATGACACAAGGTCGACGGATCGCGCCTCGTCCAGGCAGAAGTTTAAGCTGTTTACTGGGGAGGCTACTGCTGTGTCTGGGCACCACAGTTGGGGGTTGGGGCCTGTGCCGGCTGGCGACCGCCCTACGGGTCCTCCATGACCCGTTCCACCCATCCGTGGGTGGAAAATCTAAAAATAAGCACAACATGACCCAAACCATACTTACAACCAGATATTTTCCATTCTGCTGTTGTTCCATACCCTCTTGATCCAGGATTGGCCTTTTGACATTTCATGGACTGATTGAGCTAACTTAAATTCCATGACCGTGATAATATGTGAAGCACACCCTACTTAAAAACCATTTTTACCTCTTAAAGCAGTATTTGCGTTTGTATATTCATAAGGCGTTAGCTAAACTATTAAAAATTACAATATTAAATTTATTCTCATTGGATGCTGAAGAAAATGCTCATTTTCTCGGCACTGTTGTCATTGAAGAGTGACACACTATTTTCTTTTCCTTACCACGTGGCACGCCATTTGAAAACGAACATTCGGAAATATATGAAAGCTTTCACACAGAAGTGGCGTGACACGTTCCATGTGCCACGTGCGACTTGCGTCGCTATTTATTAATATGGATAGTTCTAGAAGTAGAGGTCATAGTTTGAAGCTTCGCAGGAGACCTTCTTTACTGATGCTAGGTAATATTTTTTTAGTGTGTGAACATTTAATTTTTGAATCCGCCAAGTGAGGAAATAGTAAAGGCTAAATGAACTCAGTTTTAAAGCTAGGTATAGTGATTTTTAATGAGTAAAGAAAATTAAGTTCAATTATATCTCCGTGGCAAAATGGTAGCGTCCGCGACTTTGAGGTGGCTGGTCGAGGGTTTGCGCCCCGTCACGGACTGAGGTTAGTAAGGGCATACACTCAGGGTAACGATTACATCTGCCAAAACAAGTCCTTCGCAAGAAGGCAACCGTCCTACCCCTTAGTAGAAAAGGGAGTTCGTGACGTAAAACCGAAACCAACCAAGATAAATACAATTTTTCAAAGCCTATCTTTGTAGTCTTTCTTGATAGGGTAATTCAGAAGCGCGCGCGCGCGCATACACACACACACACACACACACACACACACACACACACACACACACACACACACACACACACCAAGTCATAGTTAGAAGCTTTGCACAAAATCTTCTTTGCAGTTATTTTTAGTGTCAGACTAGCTGATAAATTGGAATTCGCTAAACGAGGAAACGGTAAATGATAAATCCATTCTTAGTTTTAAAGATAGATATGATAAGTGTTAGGGAGTAAAAACTGAAACCAACCAGTGGACAGCACTAGCATAGGCCTTTTTACCATGATAATAGTAGTAGTAGTAGTAGTAGTAGTAGTAGTAGTAGTAGTATATTCTAATTAAAGAATAAAGCATCTCCGTAATTCCTTTAATAAGTAAAACACACACACACACACACACACACACACACACACACACACACACACACACGCACACATTTCCACATATAGCCAACCCATCTCTGCAACTTTCCATAGTGGGCACACACCCACAAACGTTTGTATGACATATAAGGTTGTTCATTCTCGTTTATTTCTTGTAATATCCAGGTATGGGACAGCTATCGATTTGGTCTGAAAGAAGCGTTTTCTTATTGTGATTACTTATTTTCTGTTAAATGGAAAAATATTTCTTATGGTTATTAGAAAGAGTTTTTGTGCTGAGGTTTTATTTAGTTTTTTTTTTTCTTGCTTAAGGAATATTGTTTTAGTCTTTTATCTGTTTGTTGGGATTACGCCTCTGAGTTTGAATTTTTACTTGTTAATAATAATAATAATAATAATAATAAAAATAATAATAATAATAATAATAATAATAATAATAATAATAATAATAATAATAATAATAATAATAATAATAATAATAATAATATTAATAATAATAATAATAATAATAATAATCAGTGAGATAGCTATCATGAATGCTGGCTGCACTTAGGCTTGATAAGATTAAATGTTATTGCATACGCAACCGACTTTGTTGTGATCACTTGTTCAGAGTCAAATTGGAGGTCATATTACAATGTGCAGAATATATAGAAATGACAGACTGAATGAAGATGGACAAAAGTAAAAGTGTGTTTTTTTAACAGGACTTCTCAATAAAAGTGGGCTCCCAAAGTAAAAATTGGGGATTACTTATTAGATGTAGTTGACCATTATAAATATTTAGATCATCTTGTTGAGAGTAGTTTGAATGATCACGAAATATAAAACTTTGACTAAACAAATTCTACGCAAGAAATTTAACCCATTGTAACAGTGGGATCCTTTTATTATTATTGAAACTGTAATAATATTTTCTTGTGTTACTTATACCCTTTTTCAGTTACTTTTCAGGTTCCAGGAGTTGTGAATTTTGCATATGCCTTTTCAGTTACTTTTCAGGTTTAAGCAAGACTGAATTTGCTGAGATTGCAAATTAAAGAGTCTTCCTTCAGTGACCTCATCTACACAACGTGAGCTGCTACTTCCATCCCAGCAGCATTTTCCCTATGTTTTATTGGGTCGCTGTTTGCACTACCCTGTTGGAGCTTGTGTTGGTATAGCTTAATTTTAAGGCCGCATGCTCTTCCTGGCACCGACGCTTACCGTGATCTGGGCTTGGAACCGGCACTAAGTTGAGATTGATTTGTTCTCCCAGTGGATTCTTGAATGGGCCACCCACCAGAGGTAGGGTCTTACCTTGTAAAGATGCAGTTGAGAGTATAAATATTAAGTCTCAAAAAAATAACATTCAATTACGTATGGTGCAGTGAATATAAACTTTTATATATATATATATATATATATATATATATATATATATATATATATATATATATATATATATATATATATATATATATATATATATATATATGTGTGTGTATATGTATATTTGTGTATATGTATGTGTATATATATGTATATGTGTATATGTATATATATATATATATATATATATATATATATATATATATATATATATATATATATATATATATATATATATATATATATATATATATATATATATATATATATATATATATATATCCTGTGCCCTGTGGGGCGGGCACAATATCAAAGAATAGCCTCACCGTATTCCCTGCGTGTCGTAAAAGGCGACTAAAAGTGGACGGGGCGGGGGGACTGGGAATCCCTCCCTTGTACCAACCTCCTGTGAGACGTTCAAAGAAGAAGGGGAGTGGGGGGGGAGAATAACTTCTCCCCAAACTGTTTTCCTTTTTTGATGTCGGCTACCCCCCAATTTAAGGGGGAAACAGCCAAGGTATATGTATGTATGTATGTATTGTAAGCCAGTGTATGTTTTTTGCCATTGGAATTATAAAGATATCTTCGGGAAGTCAATATTTAAAACATATCAATCAGTTTAAAAAAATTTCTGCACGGAAGATTTAGAGTTCCCATATACGCAAGATTTCATAACATTTTTGATATATGGCAGCAGCTTCTGTTCAAATATTACTTAGCTTTACTTTAGTCTATGTTACTGCTGTGGCTGGGCACCACAGTGGGGAGTTGGGGCCTGTGCCGGCTGGCGACAGCCCTATGGGTCCTTCATGACCCGCTCCATCCATCCGTGAGTGGAGAATCTAAAACAACAAGTACTGTAAAAGTCTTCAATATTCAGTTCGATGCATCATAAAGCTAACTTTACCATTCCTAAATTGTGGTTACTTTGCTAAAGCATAAATCGAGTGTTTAAGAGTACCTATCATGTGGATATTTGGATATATGATATTATGATTTTAGAGGCACGGTTTTAAGGGTACGAAAACACGAACCTACTTCAGCAAGGAACAGTGTCTTCTCTTAGGAATGTAAAGGTTGCTTATGGTGATTCATAACTACCTATGGAATAGCTACCTTTACGATGTTATTTAAATATCAGTTATGAAGCATGTTATAACTCTCTCTCTCTCTCTCTCTCTCTCTCTCTCTCTCTCTCTCTCTCTCTCTCTCTCTCTCTCTCTTATGGACAGTCAACCGCGTATTGACTTATGGTCTTGGGCTGCTGTTGAGAGAAGCAATATTGGCTCTGAGGGTGTAACTCGGATACTGAGTGTAACAAGACTTGAATAAGTGGTGAAAGAGGAGGGAGGGAGTGAGTGAGTTGGATGAATGAGTGGGAGGAGAGTGAAACGACAGAGTGGGAAATGGAGTGGTCGTAGAGGACATCCTCTAGAGGTGTTTACTGCACTCATCGCCTCCTTCAGGAAGGTCTTTAAGTCTGCTCTTGATGAGGAAGGTCAATAGATGATCTCTCTCTCTCTCTCTCTCTCTCTCTCTCTCTCTCTCTCTCTCTCTCTCTCTCTCTCTCTCTCTCTCTCTCTCTTTTATGTTTTATCCGGAGACTACACCCCACAGATCTCCTTTAACTATTTACTATCATACATTGCTTCTCCAATGGGTAGTTCGAGGTACTTTTTTATCTTCTTAGTCGATATGAGAGCGAGGGAGGATCATAAATGTTTCTTTTTTTCATATCTGCAGATACTTATCGTCAGATAAGACACTTAGTGTTTGTTCTCGTGCCTGAGCTCAGTATACAGCTGGCCATTTCCAATGACTGTCCTTAGGTACAGAGCATTGTGCGTGGTTTTATTGGCATGGCAGACCAATATTTAACTCAATAAACGACTTTAATTTTCATTTGAATAAAGAAAGATTGAAATTATTCTTTGCTGGATATTTCCATTTACAGGTACTGAGCAAGATTTTGGTTGAAAAAATATCTGGATGCTTTTGCTCAGTCCTGCTTTAAGGTTAGACACATTTGTGATAATTATTGTATTGATTTCTGTTGATTATCTCTCGCTTTCAATTTTTTTTATTGCTAATGTTTGTTGAGCTATAGGTGGATTCCATCCAATTGTGGAGTATTATGTCCTCTGTTTACAGTATTCATTCTCACTTTCTTACTCTGCATTTATTATTTATTATTCCCAGGACAAGGAGCAAGAATACCACCTTCGTGTTTTCTGCTTTATTTTTCTGTGTTCCCCTCATGTCATAAAAGGCGACTTCAAAAAAGTATCACTTGAATGCACTACATCACAGAATACTATTGAATTGCAGGGCCTCAGACCACCTGGACTGCGTGTTTTTTTTTTCTTCTAACTATGCAAATAATTTGCAATGTTGACAGTTTGTATCCTATATTGAGAGGAAATTCAACACTAAAATGTTAGATACATATGCATATCAATATCTTGTGATTACTTTTCGAGTCTCCAATTTTGAATTTGAGTACTCTACATTCAAAAGGTGACTAGTTAGTGTAATGTTATTGCATATGTAACTCTTATCAGTGTTATTGTGATAATGCCCTTTTATTTGCAAATATGGCAATGCCTGCATGCACATGTCCCCAAGTAATGCTTTAGATTGAAATGAAAGAAAGATATAAACTGAATATAGCAAGGGGAATAAGAATCCCTCCATTCTTTCTTCCTGTTAAGAGCCAGAGAATACGAGGGGGTTATGTTAGGAAATCGCCAAACACATTTGTTGTAAGTTTTGATTAAGTCACTTCCTTTACTAGAAAGATAGTGATCTTAGTGGATATTTGTTTACATATACGAACACTAAATACAATTATTCGTATTACTATATATTATCCATAGAAAAAAAAAGGACTTAGAAATAAACTTTTAAATGTCATAACGCTATAAGGCCAAAAACACGTTTTATTGATCAATGGCTCTCCAAGTCAAAGAACTAGAGAGGTTTCGAGAATCCTTCATCTACTCGAGAGCGAAGTGTAAAGGGATTCAAGTCTGGTATCTGTGTTTAATGCCAACACTAGAGCGTGGGAGAAGGGTTCTATGATATAAAATAAAAAGTTAAGGAGTTTTTGTTTATATTGAAGGTAACAAAATATGGCCTGTGTTCTGAAGTTCAAAGGAACAGATTTTTTGGGGAGTGGCTCTGGAGGTATTACATGGGGACTTCTGTGTACACTTTGGTACTCCATGAGTTGCATGAAAAGAACATTACAACTCCCTTACATCAGCAATTGTATTGAGTTCTAAAAGCCTTAACATGGGACGTGTGTGCCCCTAGACACTCCCAGAAATGCAAAAGTAGGTATTACATCAGCAATTTATATTTGATTCTAAAGACATTACATGCTGACGTGTGTGTGTGTTTCCAAGAGGCACTCTCTGAGTTGCATATAAGGACATTATATCTACGTTTTTGTTATCTGGTTCTACGGGCTTTACATAGGGAGCGTGATCACACAGTAGGCACATCCTGAGTTGCAGGAAGGACATTTCAGCAGCCTTTTCTATTTGATTCTAAAGTCATTACATGAAGAAGAGTTAAGGCAGGCACTCCCTGAGTTGCACAAAGGGGGATTACGACGAACATTATTATTGTTTGGCTCTAAAGGCATTGCATAGGGACTTATGCACACGTAAGCATTCCCTTCGTTGCATAGAAGTGCATTACGTTAGTGTTTTTTTATTGGGCTCTAGAGGCTTTGCATTTGGACTTGCGTGTTCATGTAGGCACTCCCTAAGTTCCATTAAGAGGCATTAAGACACCAATTTTTATTTGGTTTAAAAGCTATATATGGGCATGGGCATGTGTGTGAAAGCAAAATGGCACTTCTTACATGCATAAGAGGGGCATTGAATCACCGTGTTTTCATCTAATTCTAAAGGCATTATATGGGAAGGTCTATACACAGGAGGCATTCCCTGAATAGCATGAAGGGTTATTACATTATAACATTCTATTGGCTTTTGAAGGCATTACGTGGGGACATCCATGAGTTGCATAAAGGATCATTAATTCACTTTCACACATATAATGACATTTAATTAATGAATTTTAAGTTAAAGTCATTAATAACATTAAGAATGATTTGATAAAAGCAATTCATGTATTCTATCACCACGTGTGTTCCAATTCATTATGTGCATACACGAGCGTTTGCATACATGCACACGTATTCATAGCAAGTAATAATAATAATGATAATAATAATAATAATAATAATAATAATAATAATAATAATAATAATAATAATAATAATAATAATGATAATAATAATAATAATAATAATAATAATAATAATAATAATAATAATAATAATAATAATAATAATAATAATAATAATAATAATAATAATAATAATAATAATAATAATAATAATAATAATAATAATATTAAGAATAATAATGTTCCGGTTTTACGTCAGGGAGTCCCTTTTCTACTAAGGGCTAGGACGGTTGCCTTCTTGCGAAGGACTTGTTTTGGCAGATGTAATCGTTACCCTGAGTGCATGCCCTTGCTAAACCTCAGACCATGACGGGGCGCGAACTCTCGACCTGACGCCTCAGAGTCGCGGACGCTAGCGTTTGAGCCACGGTGACTACATATATATATATATATATATATATATATATATATATATATATATATATATATATATATATATATACATTTTTTTTTTTTTTTATGTATATAACGTTGACATTATATCGACTAATTGTGCATGGTAAGTGAGACATGAAGGGGAATTGAACTCGGCAAATCTGTGAGAGCTTAATGATTCCTGTATATCG